>JAPYZJ010000343.1:0-48813 GCA_030522765.1 Ophioninae sp. B BG-2022a
GGGTATGTATGGAAAAATTGGCAAAAATCGATGGTCCAACTTTGAAATTCTGCCAAAAATCGAAAAATCATCGGATCTCAATTATTAAAAAAGCATTTTAAAGAGAAAATCATAAGGAAGAGTCTGAGCACAAAGTGAAGTGCCAAATCCCAAAGGAAAAAAAGTTATCGATGATTGAGTGAAAAAACATTTTTTGCCCTAAAATTCAAAAAAATTTTGGATTTTTAATATTTTTCTTAATGGTCTATTTTAATGTAATTTGATCTCCTGAGCACGAATCTACCATTGATTTCGCCAAAAACTCAACATTTTCATGAAAAAATCGTGAAAATCGTGTTTTTTTAGAAGTTTTTTTAACGATTTTTTCATGAATAAACGTTACTTCTCTGGATACCCCGTATATAGAGAGTTTGAACGCGAGAAACCCTAATATCCGTTTCGAAGGTTAGCCCCGTTACGATCGCGATCGCCCGATGACAACACGTCCGACAATTCGCTGACCGAGTGCATTCACCCGAAATCGTTGAAGCCCCCCCCCCCCTCCTTATCGACGAGTGAAAGAAAACACTCGATATCGATACATCGATACTTCAATTCGGAACAATAATTCTACATGGATTCGATCAACGTAACCGTCGAGAGCGATGAAATTTTTAGGTTATTTAGAAGCGAACTTTCACGCGACGCCATTTTGTTTATTTGGGCCCGTGCATCTCGTATGTAATTGTCCAATTAAATTCAACGAGAGTCCGCAAATGGATGTTGCGCTTTCAGAACGAGTAATTAGAGGGAAATACGACGCGCACAATCGTATCTGAAGATGGATCCGATGAATATGTGTATGCAGGTTAAATCGACTGGTGAATTGGTTTTAACTCTTTTTTTTTGTTTTAACTGATTTTTTCCCTCTAAGTTACAATAATTCTCGTTTTTATCGGAAATTATTATTCTTCGCTAATTTGAAATAAAAAGAGCAGCATTCGTCCATAGATGGAACCACCAGTCAGTTGAGACATTTTCCGGCGCGTGGTCGTGAAGAAAGGCCGAAGAAAAATAAAGGGAAGAAAATGTCAGAACTCTCGCGTCTCGGTTACCGCGTCGATATTATTTTTCTTCCGCCATTCAGGAGTAAGAGTAAAATTATCCGGGGTCGAGGTAATCGAAGATTGAGCACCGAGGAAGAAAAAAATAATTGATAAAACCATAACGGAGATAAGAGGTCGTGATAAGGTTAAAGAATGACGTATCGAGGACGTCACCGTTTTGCTTTACGTTGTTCAGGAGAACGAGCGAATCGCCGAGGTCGTCGAGACTGTCGCGGCCGTTCATGAACAACAAACCTCTAATATTCCCGACAAGGAAGATCTCCTTGCTCGTTTCAACAGACTTTTAGAGGGTGACACGAGTGTCTCTCATCAGGTGTGGAGCGAAAATAAAAAATGAAACCCGCTTTGGGTAATCGGCAAATTAAAAAACTTTCGAGGGTTTTAAGCATAGGGTGATTTTTACCTTTTTGGATAAAGCTAATCAACTTTTTTCAAACCACCGCTTTATTTTCCATACCTAACCTACAATTTCCAAGCGATTTCTTCACTGGACGAACCCAAACGGGTAACAATGCTCAAACCATAAAAACTTAACCTAAATCAACTTAGCTATGCTCCCTAACCTACTAAATTCTTTCTCCGTCGTTAAATCGTGTCCCAAACCCAGACAGTTCTTTTCCAAATAATAACCAGAAATTCAGCGGCTTTTTGGAACACTCTCGATACTTCCTAACTTCTTTTCCCGTTCTTTGGGTAATCAATTTGGCTTTGTTACAATTTCAGCGTCGAAATGATCGAGAAGAAATCCGAAGGCGTCTGGCAATGGGTCCGGACGCGGAGGATCTACGGGCCGAACGAGGAAGAAAGCCGAGCCTCCAGTCGCGTCTTCAGAGTGGTAAGTGCACAAATTTATTAGTATTACGATCGCTATTATCGTTACTGATAAATATTCAATCGACTGATATCTTCTTCAAATTGACGTTATCACCAATGATACAATCGCACTCTGTTGAACCGCCGTCAAGATCTAATAGAATTTTCAATTATCCTGATTGTAATTTGCAAACGTTTTTAATCCTATTTTGACATCGGCAGGTATGAATCTTCAGATTTGTTTCATGAACGAGACACCTTCGGACACAGAATCACCAGGTTCGGAAAATGATGTGTCAGGGTCTACCGTAGTGGCTGGTCGCTCGTTGTCGTCGTCCTCGTCCTCGTCAACATCGACGTCATCGTCGTTCGCGAATATGTTCCAACAGCAACAGCACCAGTTAGCCTCGAGGCCCCAAGTGCTCAGTCTTCCACCGTTGAGGGTCGAGACGGGAGGTAACGCTTCGACGTCCACCTCAATGTTGTCGACTTCCGGGCCACTCGACGAAGCAGACTTTTTCGCTCGCCAGGCGAGACTTCAGACCGAAGCGAGAATGGCACTCGCGCAGGCCAAAGAAATGGCACACATGCAGATGGAAGTTGAACGACAGAGACTCAAACAGTCACCCATCACAGAGATGGTCAGGTCCAGCCTTGAAAAGGTACAAAACGCTCGAAAATAATTTTTCACCTTTCTTGTTATTCTTCTTAAAAAAAACAACTGTTTCGTATCAGGTTGGTGTTCAATTGGGCGAGGATCGGCGCCGATTGTCTCGCGTACTTTTGACCGAACTGAACGTAGCCCAACTCCAAGTCGTGGCCAATGATCTTCACGCGAGGATCGCGATGTTGAACGAGGCACTAGTCGAGGGCTTGCTCAGGAGGGACGATCTTCACATGGAGCAAGACTCGATGCTCGTAGACGTCGAGGATCTCACCAGACATCTGTAAGTTCTCGTTGCTTCGAAACCCCAAGAAAATCAACATGATAGAAAAAAGAAAAAAAAACGAAAGACAAACAGACTTTTGCGTGCTTGGCTTTTCTATGTCGACGCTCTACACTCGCTTGTTCATTTTTTTCGTATCGCTACGATTTTTTGTTTTGTTGATTTCTATTACTCAGCATTATCGATTTTACCGAAAACATGATCGATGAACTTGAAAGACAAAATTATATCCGAAAAGTCAAACATATCTTTGCTCTATTTTTTTTTTATTCAGTATTCTCTTTTCACTCGCACCATCGATTATTTTGTTATTTACATCAATATTGCATATATCGAATCAATTGAAGATATACAATCAAAAATTGAATTGAACATATTCAATTGAAACATCAATTGGTAAAACAGATGAATAACACATCCCAATGATTTTTTTCTTTAAATTGGCCGAAACATGATAAAAAAGGAGAGGGCGTTTTTCGTTTGAATTTTGGCTGAGTAACCGTTATCGCGGCTGCGTATTATCAGTTTTGCTCTTGACCGGCATAATTCCTCTGTCCTCTCCCACATTCCCGAAACTCTCCGTCGCTGTCAGTAACAAGTAGACGGTGAGTTCCTTTTTTTTCTTTGCTCTGTCGGTTCGCAGAGGCGCCAAACAGGAAAGCCTGAGGAAACGCTCGATGAGGCAACAGCAACAACAGCAACAGCAACAAAACGGCGTAGCCACGACCTCGAAGAATCATCGTGCCAATAATCACGGAACCATAATGGCGAGGACGGCATTAACGCGTGATAAAATGATCAAATGCTTATCGACCCGTCGAGCAGCGTAAAAAAATGTGGATCGAACAATTCGCGCGTTTTACACACACATACACAGGCAGACACAAAAACAGAATTCATCGGTCGAGTTTTCGATTGGAATCGTCTCTTCAGCCTCTGCGATTGAAACAAAAAAAATGTTTGAAAAAGGATTTAAAAAAGATACACACACGGACACAAAAAAATCAAACATAGTCAGCGATAACGAGAAAGAAACAATTTCAGCTTCGGAATCATTTTCATCGAAAATACGTAACATTCGAAACGTTTTTACGGCTTGGTCGTTAGTTATTGCTAGAAAACCCGCGAAAGATTTTAGAATTATCAAGAGTTCTTATCCTCACTCGAGTTTGAAAAAGGAAAAAAAACAACTTATAATAGCTAAAACAACCAGAAGCTTTATCACGGGAATATAAAATGAAAAAAAAAAAACAATCCTCTCCAATAATAGTGATAGCATCGATAGAGGAAGATTAACAAAAGAGGTCTTCGGTGTTTTATATCAGAGTAAAAGTTGCCACGTTGTTCAACCCCTCCCCCCCCCCCTCCAACTGCGCCCCTATAAAAAACCTGTTCGTTCGATACGGCGATTTTCCAGTCGCCACTTTCGAACCGTAAATACCCGAATTTCGGTAGAGCGGAATTTCGAGCGAGCTTGTACGTTCTTTCGCTTCCTGTATTAGATACGAGAAATAGAAAGAGCCTGGATCGGGTGATGGAACGATATCGAAAAGCTAATGAAGTCTGAAGGCGTCAAAATGACGGAATTTTGAAAATTTCGGTCGTTAGAGTTTTTCCGGAAGAGCACGGGCGTGTTCGAATCGAAAAATGAATTAACGATTGTCGATCTGTATTTCCGGTCGGGATATATACTCGGAACGATCGATAATGGAAGTTCCAACAAAACGCTTCGCCGTGTACTCGGCTTTTCTTACAATTACCAAAAATAAGAAAAAGAAAACTTTATATTTCGTTAGCACAATTTTAATAACGAACCGTACTTTTTTTTTCGCCATAATTGAACAATCGACTGTTTCGTCTTTCGTACTTTCAAAACTTAAAAAAAAACTTCTTGATACGCTCAAGTCCATTTTCCTTCGCTATTGTTTTGTTTTCACCGGCTCCCTCATCGATAATTGGAAATTTTGTGGATTTTTTTCCCCCATGGAAATATCGCGGTCAGCAATTTCTTATCACTGATAAAGATAAGAAAAAACGATTTTAAAAAAGTAGCCGCTCGCGTATTTCCAAATGCATCTTCAATCTAGATTCACAGGGCTCGGATTAATCGAGATCTTATTCAACAAGTCTCCATTCGCTGTTACGTCCGTTCCCCGGATATCAAAAATGAAAAAAATGTTAGAAACGCGCCGGCACAAAAATATCCAAAAATCAGAGTGCCGAAACGTTGGAAAGAGGAAAAATCCTTCAAAAACCCAGCCCCCTGCCCCGCGATCTTAAAAAAAAACCGTACGCGAACATTTCGAGAAAAAAAGAAGAGAAACTTCATCAAGATTTGCATATTATCTACAAAATAGTTTTAATCGTAATATTAATTAATAATATACAGATTGTAAATACTAACTAAACAATAATAATAATAATATATGGTGTAACAAGTTTGTGGGTTTTGTTTCATTTCTTCTTTTTTCTTTTCTTCCTTCTAAAACGTCCCTCGCTTTTCTTCGCTGAATTTCTCCCTTTGAATTTTTCGTTTATTTGTTTAAATCCCTTTTCCGATTTTCATCCTCCCCCCCCCCCCCCCTCCATGGGAAATTCGTTGTTGTGGCGCGAAATATTTAATTGTACAATATCGGTGGAAGAAAAAGGCACGTAGGACGGCGGGTTGGGACTCGCGTTAATTCTTCTGCGCACGACGATTGTCTACAAGCTTTGATATTTGAAAAAATCAAAAAAAGAAAAGGAAGAAAAAAATCGTAACCGCGGTTCGATGAAACCGAGGACAGAAAAGACGAAAAAAAAAAATCGGCATTCTTGGCAGAGGCAGTTTTCCATTTGCTTTCGGAGCACCAAAGCACGAATCTTTGATGATTCGGCTGTGTAAGCGTAGAAGAAGAAGAGGCAGCTTTGTTTTGAAAAGAAACAACGGATCCATGATTAATACGCGAGGAATATCTCACCCATTTGGCGATTGAAATACGAGCCGCGTTAATTGCCGATTTTCGTGTATAGAAAAAAAAAAGAAAGTATCAATTGTTCTTACCCCATCAAAGTATCGCATCAGGTACGACAAAAAATTAATGGCATATTTGAGAATGATCGCAAAATTTCGTTATTCGACGTCGCCAATTCTCCGAGCTGATGAGAAGCGTTAAAAAAAATTAAAAACAATTTTCCACAAATATGTCGTGTTTTTGGTTAAAAACCGATTACCAAATGGCTGCAGTTGGGCTGAAAACGTAGAGATTCGAGGACAATTGGCGAAGTTGCGAAGCAGCGAAATTCTCAGACCCGAGTCAAATTTGGGACGCTTTTGTATTCTTTTTTTTCGAACATTTTTTCGAACGGGTGAGAAAGTTCGATTTTTGTTTTCTTTTTGCGCTCCGTAATAAGCATACGAATATAAATAGTCGAAACCGATCGTTTGACAAATCGACGATCGGCAGACGATTCTCCTTCGTTCCAAAGCTCATCGTGCATATATAAATATATGTGTGTTTGCTTCTTTTTTTTCGGTTCTCGTGATCTGTGAGAGAGAGAGGCTTCTATCTCTCTTTTTTCCTTGTCCTGGCCGGATAAAACAAATTTTTCAAATCACTCAGGAATTATTCTGTTCCTTTTTTTACAACGACGCTGTCGTATCGATAATGTAGAAAAAAAGAAGGAACGAAAAAAGAGAGAGATCGAAATCAAAGAGAAAAAAAACAACCAAAAAACGCAATATTCATTTTCTAGACGCCTAAGATTCGGTGAAGTATCAACTAGTATAGTACAATGAAGCTCGACCAAGCGTGGTTTTTCGTTTTTTTTTTCGTCGTTGAAAAAGAGAAAGACAACGAACGAAAAAAATATATATATATCCGCTCTCAGCGTCACAAATTCGCGATTCGTAGATTCGTTCGTTTTTCTTCGTTTTCCTTTTTTTTCTATTTGCAAGGTTTTTTTTTCTTTTTTCCTTATCCTCAACGTTTCATCCAATCAACGCGATTTAAATTATCCTATCCTTTCAAAATATATAAAAATAATAATACTATCGATCCGCGCGTTCTCATTCTGCATCAACTTCTTATTTTTTCCTTTGTTTTTTTTCCTTCCTTTTTTTCATTCGGACGTGACATTTCGCGTATTGGAGGCATCTCTGCCACTCGATGGCAATTCCTAACGTCCAACGAAACGATATTTAGCGCCTAACGTTTTCGCACGGGCTTACTTCTTTTTACACGTTTTTAATTTTTCTTCCGTCTCGGTCCTCCGGTTGATCACGAGTGGCACGTCTCATACAAAGAGTCACTTGCTTTTCTTTCTTTCCTTTTTTCTTATCTCGAACATGATCGACTATCCGTATTTACACACGAGGAAGAGAATGAGATTCCTACACTCTCGATTTTCATTTTTTGTTTTTTGTTTTCTGTTTCGATTTCAGATTCGCATTTGGCTCCTCGCGTACTCGTCGCGTGGAAAGTTTTGGCGGTTTCTGATCTTTTTTTTTTTTTGTTCTTTTGGAAAAGTGAAAATTGATGTTTTCGTACGCGCCCGTAACGGAAATTCTAGATTCGTCATTGTCACGATTTCCCCAAATTTATCAAAACTGACATGAGACAAGTTGAATAAAAATCCGAGAAAATATAAAACACAAAAATAATTGGATGTATTATAGACAGAGAGAGAGAGAGAGAGAGAGAGGAAATATTCCTCGACGAGTAACGCGATGTCATTAAAAATCGTTGAGAGAAGACTGAGCAGTCAAAAAGGCAACAACGGGAATAACGTCAACGCGCGCACCAAAAAACGCACGGAATTTATCTTTCAAAATTCATTTCGTTAATCTTCCGGGGAAGAATAACACGGCGAACTATGTACGATTAAATAGAATTTCTGGCCTTTGGTCGAGGCGGACGCGGCTGATGAATTAATTCGAGCGGCCCGGAAGTCGAATTTTCTAAAAACCAACCGATATCGAAGATCGTTACTTCGCTTTGGCCCCGTATCGCGCAAGATCGAATATATACGCTTCAACAATTTTTCACGTTTCCCGTTTTCTCGTAACGTACGAATTTTTTTCTTCCGCTTTTTTCGCAATTTTACTCGTCCGTGTGCGCGTGTCCATTCGGCCCTTTCGATCACCCACAAACATTCGAAATCGTTGGTTGGCCCGGCTCGTTTATTTTCTTTCGTCGCTTCGATCGAACTCCCCGATGGCCTTTCAACTCTCTCGACGAAGATGACGAAATCCCGCTAATTCTTCGTCGAGCTCGTCGACTTTTCGGATCGCGGAAGATCCTCCTCCGCCAGGCTGAAGGTGCGACGAATTCGTTGAGAAAACGAGCGGATGATACCCCCAGGATATTTCGCGCGCTCGTAACTATCCCTGTTGACGATTATGCGATAATACGGGGCGCGATGCTATGGTCAGTTGCCCATACTCGCGTTCGCCGGCAAGGTCGCCGATCTCTGCTGCGCCGAAAGATATGGCTTGAGCGTTGATCTCGTAGACTCTCTGAAATTTCACCCAAACGCAATGATGCATCATTGATCATTTTATATATATGACAAGCGATTATCGCTGATAGACGAAACATCGTTACGAGTGATAATGGATCGATTATTATTAAATTAAATATTGAGGACACGTCTCGAAAGGCTTACCGTTTCCAAGTTCGCGTATTCGTGTTAATTAAGCGTCAATGGGGAAAGCAAATGAAATTTGAAAAAATAATAATGACTAATATTAATTAAGTCTCTAGGCACTGCTCTAGGATTTCGAAAGAATAAATCGTCTTCGTTCGCTGCTTAAATAATGCTTCAACATCGTAAAAATGAAACTAGTTTTCACAGTAACAAAAAAACGAGAAAAAGCGTTTAGTTGCGCAACCGAAATTCGTCATTGAAAGCACGAAAAAAGATTCGATGGTGGAAATGAGATGTCGATTTCAGTCGAGAATTAAAACGAGAGCAGAGATCGGTCGTCGATGGGGGTGGGGGAGGAGGATCAAAAAGTCAAACGTCTCTAACCTCTCTGTATAAACGAATCATGCGACGTCACAATACAAGAGAGCTAACACTTTAGTCCTTCGGTCTGGCTCATCCGATTACGCTACCTTGGCGATACTCGTTGGCCGGTTCCGTCCGCGTGCGAATTCGCTTTGTAGCCGCACTTTTGTATGCGCCGGGACAGACGCGTCACCCAATATTTTTGATCGTCCGTACTTCCGGCGAGCAGCAACAATTCCCGAGCGCTATTCGGGTCCCAGTGAAGCTTGCACGGCGCTATGGCGTCCTCCTTCTTGTCGAGATGTTCCTTGTGCACCTTTATATGACATCCTGGAATTCACGAAAGTCCCGGAAGGAAAAAAGCCATCAATATCTTTAGAATGTACAATGGAATAATTTTTTAAAATCAATTTCATCAGTTCGTTCAGATATTAATTAGTTAATAAATTTAATCGGTACGTCAATTAGCCGATAAGTCGTGAATTAATTGGCTAATTAATTATAAACATTTCATTGAACGAATCTTATTATTTAAGGAGCCTTCATCGGCCAATTGACCAGGATTATCTTAATTAACCAGTGATTAGCTGATTAATTAGTTAATTATCAAATTTAGTTAAACAGCTAATTTAATTAGTTCATTAACTGATATATTGGTGATGTCGATATTAATCATTCAATTGATTTAATTAGGTCGTTAATCGGCTACGAATCACTTGATTGATTAGCCCATTATTTAAGATATCAAGGAATATTCAATGCGCAAGCGCGTCCGTCCATTTATTTGTTAAATTAGCAATTAGAAGATACGAACTTCGACACTCGAGGGCTGGAGGTGGTCGAAACATGTGCCACAGCTGTTTCGAGCAAACCTCGCAAGTAGTAGGCATGTGATAGGATATAGAAATGAATTCGTGGCCCTTGAGCGGCTGCGTGCCCGGTTTGTCGGTCAACTGGGGCAACTCGACACCGGGTAGGGCGTTCCCTTCGTCGCCTGGTCGCCTCGCTTCACCCTCCCCGGCGTACAGTAACTATCGCGAAAAAAAAGACACAATGTCATTTAGTCAATTGAAAAGATCGAGGAAAATGGTATTAAGCCGGGATGAAGATTCACCTGAAATATCCTAGGAATATCTTTGGCGTCAGCTCTTATAACGTCCCCCTGGGTGACCGATCTAACGTGAAAGACCTTGCTCAAATCGAGTATCAGTACGGGATCGGCGTTGAGCTTGTCATTCTCACTGTTGTAAAAAATAATTTTTTTCGACGACACGACGACGTATTGTTTCTTCCAGCCGTGCCTCTTGATATTCTTGTTAGGAACGTTGAGCCAACCCTCGAGTCTCATGGCACCGTGCTCGGACAAGACCGAGTCCTCGCCGTCATTCTCGACAGACGACACGCTCGCGGTCTCCGAGTTCATTGACGATATCTTCATCTGCAACGTCTCGATCTCCGAATCCTTCGAATCAAGCTCCATTTGAAGCCTCAGCTTGGCTTGGTTTTCCTCAACGAGTTGGGACTGAAAATTCATGGACACGAAATTAATGAACACGCTCGTGTCAGCCCATTAAAAAAAAAATGTAAAAAAAGAAACAAAGATAAGAACGCACTTGCAAATCTTGCAAATCCTTCTGCCATTTGTTCGTCAGTTGTCCGTATTTTTCCCTCTCGTGAGTGAGCTCCTGTTGCAAACGCCTGCAATCCTTTTCCTTCTTTCGCAAATCCGCGGAAGACGCTTTGTTCTTCGTTTTTCCACCGAAGGTGATATCCTTTCGATTCATAATTTGTGACAGTTTGCTTATCGCCTGTTCCTTGAGCAATTGCTCGGTGGATAATTTTTTGCTCAATTTTTCAATGTCCTCCGCGTTCGTTTGGGCCTTGCTGAGCTTATCCTGAAGCTCTTGGACCCGCTTGTTCGCGTCGTCCTTCTCTTTGATGCTCTGCTCGATTGTTTTCTTGAGCTCGCTCTCGGCGTCCTTAAGACGATTAAGAAGCTGCTCCTTCGCGTTCATTTCCTGATGATGTTTCGCTACACCGTCCTTGTACTCGAGCTCCTTCATCGTTCGTTCCTTCTCGAGATCCGCGACAGTCTCCTCGGCTATCGATCTCGCCAGGGCTTCACTGTCACCACGGGCCAATGACAGCTGCAACTGATGCACCAACGAACTTCGTTCCTCCATCAGCTCCTGCTGCAACCGTGTTTTCTCGTCCAATTCCTCTCGAAGCTCCTGCGTCTGGGTTTTGTACAGAGTCTGCGTCAGAAATCGAAAGAAAAATCCCGATAAAAGTAAAAATAAAAAAACTTTAATTAATTATAGTGTTTCGGTTCGGCATATTGGATCTATAATTCGAAATTTACCAATTTTTAGGGTACGTTCGATTCGATTTCGTAAAACCGCCAAGCACGAAATTGGGCAAAAATCGTTCGAGCCAAGGAAAAAAATTAATAAAAAACAATGTGCGCACAACTGCATCAATGTCGGTCAATGATCCATTTCTCTCACCGAAAAATACGCTTCGGCCTCCAGTTGTTCCTGGAGTTCCTTCGTCTGAAGCAAATCGACGTTACGCTGCGTCTTCATATTGGCCAATTCTTCCTCGATTTGACGCTTCGCCTCGCGCAATTGTCCAACCTCACCCATCAACTGTTGTTCCCTCGCTCTCAATCTTCCAGCCTCGGACGATTGCTGGGCCAATTCCGATTGCATCACGTTCCTCTTCTGTTGCTCCTGCTCTACCTGACCCTGCAGAACTTTCGCCTTTTCCACCTCTTGTCTGTGCTCGCCCTCGAGCTTCTGCAAACGCTGCTGTATCTGACGATAATCGACCGACAGCATCGACGTCTGACGCTCCTTTTCCTGGGCCAATAATTCGGCCCGCTGCCTACCGCTCTTCTCCTCGTTCAATTTGGCTTGCAGTGCTTGGTAATACGAAGAAAAAAAAATTATTATCATCATTTTATCATTGTTTTTTGTTGAATTATTTTTTATAAAAAAACTGAAAATGTTCGAGCGAAAAAATTCCGATTCTGAAAATTGTAAATATATTCGAATATTTTCGTTCCTGATTTAACCAAACAGTGAACGACAATTGCTTTGTGTTTAAATAAGGCTTCTTCCAACCACTGTTTATTGAGTCAATTAGCTACTTTGTCAATCCCTTCAATATTATTTATCGCAATTTCTTCAAATGTTTTTATTCTATCATCAGAATAATTTATATCGTTGCTTATAACGATTGAATAATTTAGCTTAATATTTTTATTTCACAGTGCACATGAATCCTAATCTGGGGCTATTCGTCCATTGGTCGATTTACCCGATTCCTTACTTTAATTGTCGAACCGAGAGTTGTTTTTTTTTAATAGAAAATTGTTTATTTCCTCCATAAAGTGTTCCTTTCGTATAGAAATGTTGCATTTTCCTTTTTTTCTATGGTGTGATTTTTCATATTGAAAATGTTTTGAGTGAGCGTTATTTCAATTGACAATAGTATTTCTCTCTCACACATTCTCGTATTTATCTTCGAAGGTACATACGTTTGGCCAATCAGTTGGGTCGCATAACGTTCGCGTGCGCCGGGTCGAAGCAATGAGAGAAAAAGAGAAGACAAGATTGAGATAATATCCGCGAGTTTGGATTATTCGGGCAACGAAATTTAGTCTCTTTGTACCTTTGATGACCCTATCGATTCTTCCTGGAGGATTGCGAGTGGAAGTTGAAAGAAGAAAAAAAAGAAAAGAATAATCGTTGGATTACCGAAGGGAAATAATCGATTCGTAATTTCCATCGCTTCGAGGTACGACCTGAATTCGACAAGAGCACGAAAACAACCTCGGACGATGAGAGTTTCTCACCTTTAACGACTTCCATGTTCGCTTCCTCCTTCGAGAGTATTCTCGATCTTTCGGTTTCCTGATGAGCTGCAACTTCCTGATTGTATCGTGCTTGAGCAGCTTTCAACTCGAGCGTCAAACTCGCCGCTTCCTTTTCAAGGGCCGAAACTCGTTCGTTCAATTGTCGATTGTCCAGGGTCGCTTTTTCCTCTTTTTCACGACTTCGCTCGAGTTCGGTGTACAACGAGGACAGTCGTGATTCCAACTCTGCCGTCAAAGACGACGCTTGGGTGCGAGAACTTCGCTCCTTCGACAATTGTCCCTGCAAGTGGAAATCCACGTGTTATCAGCATTTTTGGTTTCTTTGTTCATGAAGATTATATCTAGATAGGATTTAAGCGAAAATTCAAATATTTCGGAATAGAAGTGAAGAGGTAAAAAAAACGCTTCTTAGTTCAGGAGAAAGAACGTACTTGCAAACTAGCGACTTCCTGCTGCAGTGAATCCGTTTGAGCTTGAAGAAGCGATCGAGCAGCTTGCAGTTCGTTAGCCATTTGTTGGGCAGTTTGTCTCGCGACGGTAACCTCAGTCGCCTGTTTCCTCATTCTCGATGCTGACTCGGATTCCCTCTCGAGCTTGCTCTGCATCTCTTTTATCTGTTTTTCGAGTGTTAAAACGCGTTCGGACGTTTGTTGAGAATTGGACGCGTCGCGAGCTCGCCTCGTCTGTTCATCGTCGAACTTTTTCTTCAGTTCAACGAGCATGGCTTCGGACTTTTTGCGAGCCTCGGTTTCGTGCTCGACGCGACGTTGAACTTCCTTGTAGTTGTGTCGAAGTATCGTGAGTTCTTTGTCAGCGCGAGCCGCCTCCTCGCGTACTTCGGTCTCCCGTCGAGTGACCAATTCGAGTTGAGCGACGAGAGCACGATGTCGGGTCTCCATAGCTTCTACTTGACGTCTCTCGCGTTCAACGAGTACCTCCAGTTGAGCCAATTTCGAGTCTTCGCTTATACCGTTGTTCATGTGATTCTCAAGGCCGTCGACGTCCTCCTTGCCTCCGCTGCTCGAAAGAAACTTGTAATCGCTCGAATACGTGAAACCGATGAATGGCAAGTGATTGCCCGAGAACGCTTTCGGGACCGGAAAGCTCTCTTCCGGTCCGTCCTCTTTGTCGAGATCATCGAAGTTACTGGTGTCATCGTCGCCTGATAATTCCGGGACTACCGGGGGCACCGATTCCCTCAAATTGTCGAAAGTCCACTGATCGTTCTCGAAGAAAGGATGATTCTTTATTTCCTCGACACCGTTGCGACCCAAACGGGACGTACGATCGGTCAAAAAGCTGCATATCACGTTTTTCGCTGAGTGGGATATATCGACTTCCTGGGGGAAGTGCAACGAGTTCCTATAGTCCATTATCTTCGAATACGTTCCGACTAACGAGTCAGCGTAGAAAGGCGTATCCCCGACCAACATTTCGTACAGGAAAACACCGACTGACCACCAGTCGCACTCTCTCCCGTATACACCCTCGCCACCCTGAGATTGAAGTACCTCGGGCGATATGTAATCCGGCGTTCCCACCGCGGTATCCGATCGTACCAAACCGTCCTGAAAATTAACGATAAAACTCCTCGTACACTCGTTGCTTTGAAGAGGAACTTCCGCAGTTTCCATTTTACTCCTCATTAGTCTCATTTTTACCACTTACCGAATCCATCCTCATGCAGGTACCGAAATCCGCTAGCTTGAGATGCCCGTGCTTGTCGAGCAGCATATTGTCTGGTTTTACGTCCCGGTGCACGAAACCCATCAGATGTATCGCGTCGAGAGCCAGAACTACTTCGGCGCAATAAAACTTGGCCCAGTTCTCTGGCACGTCGTAATTCGACATGAGGGTTACGAGATCCCCACCGGGCATGTAGTCCATCACCATGTAGAGATACTTGTGGTCTTGAAAGGCAAAATGCAGCTGCACTATCCATTGGGAATTCGCGTGAGCCATTATGTCACGTTCCTCCCAAAAAAAAGCCGAATCCGAACGTTTTATCTGCAACGAAGAGTTTTACATTGCTTTTGTTCGCACAGAAAAATCCTTCATCGCTGAATCATTATGTTTACCAGGGAGGATAAGCCGTTGAGCCTCTTTTAATTAGAGTATTCCTCGACTGTAAAATGGTGTTTAAAAACAAAGGGTTGCGGACGTACCATCTCGAATTTACTGAGCAATTTCATGGCGTAGACCTTTTGCGTCGAATTGTGTCTGACCAACTGCACCTCGCCGAATGCTCCCCTGCCTATCACCTTGATCAGTGTAAAGTCGTCCGTGCGCATTCGCAATTTACAAATGTCCCGGTACACGGAGTCATCTGCCGATCGAAATGTCGTGATTAACGTCGTGACAGCGATTAACTATGAGCAATGATGGTATCTAATAATTATCAACGCTATCATAATTGTTACAATTATCATTATTACGGAAGTTGAAACAGAAGGAAGAGCCAATGAAAATGGAAAAAAACGAGAAAGAACTCTTGTGCAGTGAGGGTGAGAAACTCGGCAAAACCAATGAAGAATACGATATAGCTGTAGTTCCGAATCACCACTGACATCTGTTCATGTAAGCCTCGACGTTCTTCATACGCTTAACACTGGGATGATCGCAATCAGCTACGAGCGCCTGTACGGTGTCCAAGAGACTGTCGATGTTGGAAGCACTGCGAGGATCTTTGATCTTTTCTTCCAGCGCTCGCAGGCGCCTCCGCCTATCCTCGTCCTTGATATTCTCCATGGCTAAGCGTCGATCCGTCCGGAGCTAGCCAAAAGTCCTAGCTATCGCCTCGTCGCGATCCGTGGCGCCTTCCGTTCATCAAACTCGCGCGTCTGCTGAACCTCCGAGGAAAGAAGAAACACGAACGAGCGCGCGAAGTTACGTTCGCTGTCTTGCGCTAGGCGCATACCGACGAACGAGTCGCACCGTCGAATATTTTCAGGTCCATCGTCACTGGAAATTGAACGCGAGAGAATGACGATTAATATACGTGATGGGAAGTAAAAAAAATTCGCCACTCTGGCGATCCGAAAATTTACGTTTTCGCGAAATTCCTGCGAATTCTTGACGCGACCAAAAGACGTATGCGCCATGTAGACGTACGTGTCTCTCTACGTGTGACTTTTTCTCTCGCACTCACCGAGAGAATTCGACACCCGATCATCCGTTTTTATTTCCCGAGCTTACGTCAATTTAACGCACACGCAAAAGATATTTATAATAAAAAAAAAATGTTTGAGAAAAAAGACGGAGACGAGGCGCGCGATCGGTTAACACGCGCGCGCGCGTGTGTGTGTGTGTTTTTTTTTTCTTCTGCCGAAGTGCGGAGACACATATACACCGAATGGAAAAAATTCGTTGGTTTTTTAAAAGGTTCAAAATTCGATGCAACAACTAACCCCCCTTTGACAGTCCCGGAAGAATTTTATTTTTTTACACGTTTCTTTTTTGTATCTCCGCTCTTTTTTAGGTGGGTCTCTGTACACTCCATGGCAGGTGCCCCCCTCTGGAACCCTCTCGCGCGCACCTAGCCCCTATCACGGACACAAAAGAATTACGTGCTTACCACACTCACACGCCACATGTACACACTCCACACGTAATATTCATCGACGCTTCGGCACAACCTCTCGTCGTTTTTACGTTTCTACCATGAAAATTCGAGAAACTCTCTCTCCTCTTACATCTTGCCACGTTTTTTTCTTTTGCTACCTCGTACTTTACACGCACGCAAAACGATCGAAAAAGTGTATATACGATTCCGACAAAGAGCGAAGTTTTTCCCTCCTCCACACGTACCGTAAATTGTCGGCCCTAGTCGCGCAAGTGTCCCAGCACTGTACGTTTGAGTTTGACGTTTTTTTTTGTTTCCTTGTTTTTTAAATTTTTATTCGCCTCGCGCTTACGCACCGCGGTATTTTTTTGTTTTTCTTCAATTCTTGTCACGTCGAACCGAGACACGATGGAATTGCATCGTACGCGTTTTAAGGGGTCCGAAAATTCTTTCGTCCCGACACTAACGAGATTGTGCACACAACCAGCTGAGACCGTGCATGCGCCATTCTCCGGAGAAACGACTGTACATGTGCCTTTCATAAGTATGCGTATATGTATACAATCGTACCTACGTACGCGCGATATATATGTATATATATATATATGCGCCGTGTACCGCGTTCATCAAGATGAAAAATATGAAAATGTTCCCTTTGTTTTACGATGAGAAAAAGATAATTAAAAATACACAGGAACCGTAGGGAATTTGCACCGTCGTCACGAATCGTGACGATTCAACATTTTTTCTCGTGATTTTGAAAAAGTATAAACTTTACGAAATTTCCGGCGTTTCAGCGAAATTTCAACGTCGGTACCGTTGCGCAATGCGCAAATGCGTCCGCACGCGATTGAATATTTATTTCCGCGAGACTCGAAAATTCGAACGATAATAGGGGGGTTCGGTAAATTTATTGCTAAACGAAATTTCCGTTTAGCGTGATTAATCGATCGATGGGCGTAAGAGGGAGAGAGAGAGTGTGTCAACGACACCGGAAAATCCTAGTCTAGGGGAAAAAAAAATCTCCCGTATAGTTGAGAAAACAATCCAATATGGCGTCTTGCGATTTTTTTCGCCGAGGAAAGACAATAATCGGAATACGAGGGAAGGTGCTAGAGAGACAGGCGCGTGTTTTGACAGATAGGACGGTAAGGTAATTCGGCGTTGTGATTTTTGTTTGGATCAGCACGAGGATGGACGCGATCGCGAAGTGATAGCTCGTTGAAAGGTACGCGAGTTCGAACTTCGAGTGTGCGAATTAAACGCTGCGTGATCAACGCGCTGTTTATTTTTTATTTTTTTTACTCGTATGCCCGAGATCACCTCAAATATTGCCTCCACGCGTAATTCAAATTCCTCACGAAGTTTCGCGTTTTTCATTATTCGAGCATAAACGTCGGAGTATAATCGGCATTGGCGGGTAGGAGAGTATTCGATCTCGTCGCAAATACGCGCGGTTTGTTTGTTTTCTTTTTTAGCCCTGTCCGTGATTGTTTACGAGAGCGTTTCAACAGACGAGTATTACGATAGAAAAACGTTTGATTTTGGTCAGCGAGTCCGCACTCGTTAGCAAGTCGTGCAATGACGTTTCTGTTTTTTTTTGTTTCAAGGAAAACACGAAAATTCGAACGTCACGAAGTGACACACACCCGCGCTTTCGCCGCCGTTTACCCGAAAGTTTCATCGCTATTTCGTACACCCTGTCATTTTCTCCAACTATCCTCTCGTTAAAATCTCCATTCTAGCTCCATGTGTGCTTTTCAATGAATCGGTGTTGTAATATCGCGATTTTTTCGATAAAGGCGGCTCAAACATTTTGCAGGTGCGAGCAACCTCTCCCTAGCCAGCAAACAGTAATCGTCGCGAGAATGGAGGCGACGAGCAATTGGCAGACGACCAAGGATGGAATAGCATCGCGCGGGGAGTATCTTCTGGAAAGCGGTCAGTGGAGCGACTGCAAATTCGTGGTTGGCCAGATTCCGCATCAGGAGAGTTTTGAAGCTCACAAGCTTTTCCTGGCGATGTCGAGTCCCGTTTTCGAAACGATGTTTTACGGGAGTATGCCGGAGAGCGACGACGGGATACTCGTAACAGACGTGCAGCCGGAGGCGTTCCGAGCTCTACTGAAGTTCATATACACGGATCGCATAGTATTCGATTCTTTCGACGATGCTCTGGACCTCTATTACTGCGCCAAGAAGTACATGCTGCCATCCCTGGCTTCCAAGTGCACCGACTTCATTAACGTAACGCTATCAGCTTCCCGGGTTTGTCGAGTTTACGAATTCGCGAGGCTCTTCGACAATACGGCGCTTCTGGAGAAGTGTTTGCGAATGATGCGTTTGGAGACGATGGAAATATTGCGGGACATCAACTGGCAGAATGTACAAATCGACACAGTGGCAGCGATCCTTGACGAGAATTCTTTGACGATCGACTCGGAGATCGATCTTTACGACGGATTGTTGCGATGGGCAATCGCCGAATGCGAGAGAAGATCTTTCTTGCCGGAAGATCAAACGTCGTTGAGATTGGTGACGGGTGATCTCGTTGGGAAAATACGTTTTTTGACTTTGACGCCGCAGCAATTCGCGCATGGACCTGGGAAAGCGGAACTTTTGACCAAGGACGAGGCTTTCGCAGTTATCATGAACATTTCATCGTCCGACGTAAGCAGTGTACCGATGCCCGAAGGATTCACCACTCTCACTCGACACCGCGAAAGACCCGAGGCTACCATTAAACTCGGCAATTTTCCTCGTCACACGGTTAATTATGAAATTCGCGTATCTAATTTTTTCGTCGATCAACTCGTATCGACGAAACGGAATATCGGATATTCGGGTATTAACGATAGCTCGTTGGATTTTTGCAGAACGAACGAAAGAGCCCACCTAGGATACAGAACATAGTTAAAGGAACGAGGCCGTCTGCCGTCTGCATGAGCAGAGATCATCACAGACGTGATCTCTGCTGTATTCGGCAACCCGCTTGGGGCTCGGAATGCCGCAATCGTGACGTTCTCGACTGCTCGGTCACCTTCGAAGTCAATACGAACATTTGCATTCTCGGCGTTCAAGTACCCACCCAATTGATTTCCTACGACGTAAGGGAATTCTCCTTAAACCGCTAAACACTCAAAATTCCTGATAACTTTTGCATTTTTCTTCTTCAAAGTTGAACGCAATACCTTTTCGATTTTTCCTGTTATAGCAGGATCTTCGACACAATAACTACACGGAAATATATTATGCTTACCTCGATTCGGATGGATCGCGATTAACGTACACGCACTACACGACCGCAGCAACTTGCAACAGTTGTGTCGACATCAATTTCAATCAACCCGTCAGTATAAATGTTAACCAGGTGAGCACTAAAAAGTCCCTTCTGGAATATCCGTCAATTTTGCATTTTTTACAACTGTTATTAATATTTATTGATATTCAATTATTTTTAGTAAACATAAATTGTTTATATTTTCAAAAACTATACAAATATTTATCGAAGGATATTAAAAATCGTCATTTTTCATGCGTAAATCAGGAGTATCGGATCGGCGTGATCTTCAACAAAGCCGGACTTTATCCGGTCGGCGACTGCGACAGGGAAATCTTTTACGACGGGATCAAGTTCACTTTCGGCGTTGGTCGGGCTACCGACAATGTTCGCCCGGGTTTAGTAAGGGCGATCCTGTTTGCGTATCATTGAAAAAGAAAAAGGAAGAAATATCGAAAAAAAGGAGAAGAAAACGCCGAAGAAAAGCTCTCGCGCCCTCAGTTGGAGTGCAGTGAAAAAGGAAGAGCCCTCCTAGCTTTCGCGCGCACTTGAATCCCTCCCCCACCAACCCTACCCGCCCTCTTCATACGATTAATTCAAAAACGAGAATTCGTCCTGCAATCGCAGTGACAAACGTTTCTTTATTTTTTGGCGAAGAAGACGAGACGAGAAAAAAAAAAGAAGAAAAACACAAGAAATCGTGTACAAATTTTTCATACGCCAATATTATTCGGTATATCGAGCGCGCACAGCGTCGATCGTTCTGCCCGAGCGCGACAAGAGCGTAACGTGTACAAAGGCTTGTTGAATTTGACGAAATGCTTATTCGAACCGAATTAATAAATAATAATGAAAAAAAGAAAGTAATTCTTCATTGTAAAAAAAAACAGCAACTACGAGAATAAAAACCGGAAGTGCAACTGGAAAATTCGTTTGTAACGAGATTTCCGGATGCGCCTCCGAAAATCTTTGCTTGCGGGGAAACGAGCGTCATTTTGAACAAAATAGGAATAAAATTAATAAAAATTTGAAGTTTTCACAAACAGCCGCGTACCTAGCGTCGAAGGATCGAACTACTCGGGCAATTTCTGTTTTCTTAAATCGAAGCTCATTTTTCGGGATTGAAAAAAAAGTCGAATTGTTTCCAAAGTGCAACGCGAGATCTTCGAAAAACGTGCGAACTGAATTCCATGGTTGACGAAAAAAAAAAGAAAAATAAAATAAAGAAGGCCTTCACGTTTCTACAATTTATCGCGTTTGCAGAACGAACGTTTCAGGGAATAGAGGACCAAATTTACGAATTATGTATATTGAAGGAATAAAATTCCAAATTCGTTTTCTTTCTTTCGTGCCTTTCGGGCCTCTGTGTGCTTTCACTAAACAACTCTGAACATCGTTCTTTATTATTTCTTCTTTTTTTATTTTTTAAACAGTGTATACTTCATTATTGTCTATGTACATGTAACATTATAATTTTATTTTTTTCGTTTTTGTTAAAAAAAAAAACAATCGTCAGCCATCGCGAGCGAAAAAATGGAAAAACAATAGCGATAAACCATCGAATCGTCTTACGTTCTCTCGAAAGTCCGTTTCGACGATGCATGCCTGCAAAAGTAAAAAAAGCAGGAACTTCGTGGTACGTCATTGTTGTAAATGTAATACAAACGAACGAACGAGAAGCTCGTGTATAAATGTGCATTTAACAAATATTAATACAATGCGATGAAAAAAAAAAAGGTTGCGTAGAAAATACATGGAGTGATGATTCTTTTCGATGCCTAAACGAGGCCCCGGAAACTGCATTTGTTCTTCGAGTAGTTTTATCGGTCGCCTTTACGACGATAATTCATTTTCACTTCCGTTCCGCTTGGGATCAGTTTTCAACGTCGTTCCGTTTATACTCACGTGCGAAAGAGTATTTTCGTTTGATATTTCCGTATCGCAAGCTCAACAGAGGATACGACTTTTGATCGTAGTTTCTTCGTTCACTATCGTTTTTTTTTTCATTTCTTCTTTTTTTTTTGGGTTTATTCTCGTTTTTCGACTTTCAAGTTTTGTGGATGATGAAGTCCCACGTGTCGCTCCATCGGAGCTTCACGATCTCGTTCGCCATTAAGGGCGTCGTGCCGTAGCTCAGTACCGCGAATTTACGAAACACGAGGAAGACGAGAACGATCCAACCGACGATGCACAACGTCGTCAGGGACAGGACCAGTCGCCAATGCGTACGAATTCTATCGAAGAAAAAAACGTACGAATTTCACTTTATGTATTCTTCGATCTCGAGAATTTTTCGATTACCGAAACATTCAAGGTTAATTATTCTGAGAAGTTTACCTGATCAGGTAATAGACATGATCGATAGTGGCAGCGGTCAACAAAACCTTGAATATAAACGCGGGTAGATAATGATGGAGGAATAGCGCTCTCTCGACGAAAACGAATGGCAAGAAGTGGAGAGCGTAACCAGCGAGAAGTACTTGGCCGTTGTTGACAAATCGTTCCCACTCGTTATCCGGTATGTCGTGGCACATTCTCCGTCTCCGAAGCAAATAAAACATCAGTAGGCTGATATAAACGACGAGGCCGATGGTGCCGGAGTACCAAACCGCCACATTGCCCAGCAGATGAACTTGCGCCTGAAAAATTTTCTTTTTCAATTAAACACTCGAATTGTGCAAAAAATGGTTTTAGGGTAAAATCGAAATTTATGGTTTTTCGATTCAAGACAAACTTTTTAACAATTTCGTCAAAGCTGGTTTTATCTATTAGGATTCACTAGGTATTAGAAAGACTCACGTTGCTATCACTGGCGACCCAATAAGCGATACCGCGTGTCATGAATGGCCATTCGAGGGGTCCGCTGGAATACATATGACTGTTCTGTCCGTCCTGTCCACCGAACAACATTTTCATTTGCAGCTCGGTGAATTTTTCGAAAAAGCTGAGTTTGGTAGCTCCGAGTGGTATCATTTCAGCGTTTATGAGTTCTCTCTCTCGTTGCTTCTGATCCTCGCTTTTGGTGTATCTGTGTTCCTCGACGTTCCAGACAGCGTTTGATTGTTCAATGGTGCGATCGGCTACGACCTCGTGTTGATTGAATCCCCAATCGGGCAATTGACGTCCGCTGAATTTCAGGGCGTACTCGGTGCCAACGTGAATCAATCGAACTTGGGATTGTATAGCGTACCAAAGGTCTCCGCTGTTTTCGCGATTAACGATTTCGATTCGCCAGAGATTTTGAGCTGGCATGGAAACGTTGTAATCAACGTAGCATGAGACCTCTTGACTCTGGGGTGTCATTGGGGCTGCAACGTCGTGGGAATTCAAAGCGCGACTCGTTATACCGTGAACGAGTTGAACGACATCGCCGTGGCGTAGCGGGACAATTGGACGGTTGACAACCAAGTCTTGAACTTCCGGCAACTTGACGATCCACCAATTGTTGACGTCTTTGAAGGAGTAACAGGTGACCTGTTGCTGATGCGAGCTACCACGAGAATCCGGGTATCTCAGTGGATAAACGTGATTGTGACTGTGCAACCAGCAAGCGCGACCGTGCGTATGCCTCAGCGTAATCTGCGAGCCGTGAGTCACCTCCAGCGGTTGGCCCTTCGTTATGCTCGCCAAACCACCCTCGAGACTCGCTTGAAACGCGCTCGTCATCACCGCGTCGTGAGGACCAGCCTTCGTCAGTATCGTCAAATGCGCGTAAAACACGCTTAGATAAACACCCACGAATACAAATGTCATCAGCGACAAGCGAAGCCAGAGGTGCAGCCAGAGACGAGCTGCCGATAGGCTTCTTCGTGATAACAGCGACCAGTAGTCGCGGCCTATCAGATACACTCCCAGTATCAACGCGTAGAAACCAACGTATTTTACGCTGCAACGATTGAACAAGTTTCTACAAGCTTCCGAGGGAAAAAAATATATATCGGAGCATAAACTTTGATAACTTACCAGACGGCGCAGGTCAGACTCGCCGTTCCAGCGGTCAACCATATCCACCACCATATCGTTGTCGGATTGTCCATCACCCGGCGAAACTTTAAGACGCAGAGAAGACCGAAGAGAGAAAATTGTATGAGGATGCTCTCCATCAGGATAAAACGGGACTGAGTTAACAGAGCGTTGTCTGCAAATATTTAATAAACGTTCTGCGTCAGCTGGGTATATCAGACAGTCTCGAAGAGATCTCTGATCCTTCTATGTCTCATTGCATTTTTGGGAATAAATTCATTTCAGCGATTTACCCAAAAGAAGCATAAGTCCAGCGATCGCCGCGCTCCATGGCTTGAGACCGAGCTCCAGAGCCAAATGATACGCGGTTGGAAGCACGAAGCTCCCAAATAGGGCAGGAACGATTCTTAGAGCGAAGAGAGGTACCCGCTCCGAGTAAGGGCTTCCTATCCTGTCGAACTTGAAATCGCCGTCGAAGCCTGCCAGATAAGCCGCCGCTGCGACCAATTGTTTGCCCAGCGGAGGATGCGAATCGAAGAAAAATGTCCTCGTCATGTACAAACCGACGTACTTTCCGTAGTGCAACTCGTCGAATCTGCCGAATTGACGGAAGTTGAAATAAACATAGAATTCAAAGAAACGAATCTATCGAAATGCATTTATCGGTACACTACCCCAAACGTCGTAAAACGTGATCCTAAAGATCCAAAAGTAATCGGATTATACTTTACACTATACTCCTGGGCTCTTCGAGTTTGTACAGTCTCGTTAGGAGGCCGGCAACCATCAGCAACATCGCTACGACATCGAATTCCAAATGTATCGTAATCCGTTTTTGAATGATCGCCGGTTCCATTGATTCTTTCTTCTTTTTCTCATCCTCTGCTACGGATAATTTCTCGTCCTTGATTTTCGCCGTTAGCCTTTCCGCTACGTTTTCCTACATGATAATAATAATAATAATAACAACGATCACAATAATCGCGATGGGTAATTATTATAAATAATGATATTAGATGGTGATAACAATTTACTTTCATATTGATAAATATACGATAATCATTATTTACCCAATATGCATCAAAGAAAAAACAAACAAAAATTTCGAAAGATATTTCGAAAGGCTGCGAATTTTTGTACACAACATTTTTGTACATACAAAAATATCGAATTCGAAATATAAATTTTCTTGGTTATAGTGCTATTTTTCAATTGTTTTGCAACGTAGATGAATAAAAAAATTTTCTCTATGGTAATTGAATCTTTAAAAAGCGGAAAAAGCAACGAAACAATTTAAAAATACCTCGTTACGGGATACTCTGTCATTGGATTCGGAATGAATGTAATCGCAATCGAAATTGCCGCTTTGACGTTTAGTCTCCTTGTTGTTGTCGGGGACACGGTTTTTCCTCCGTCTCACATCCATGTCTCGTGATGAAAACCCACGTATTGCACAAACCGGTGTGTTAAAGTTGTTGAAAATAAAAGAATGAAAAATGGAAAAAGAAAAATACTGATGAAAGGTAACGGGTATATAATTCGTCACATATTCGGTGTTGGATGGAAGGGGACGCGTAAGGCTGGTGACGCGGCTTCGAGAAACAGTTAGTCGAAGACTATTTCTCTCTCCTTTCTATCTCCTCCCTCCTGCGCATCATTCTCATTCTCTCTTTCTCTCTCTCGCTCTGTCGCCCGTTTTCTCTCTCAACATCCACGCACGCTGCGGTCGCGTATCTACAGGTATATTTTTCTAATCCTAAAGTTTAGAAATTCCATCGCCGCGCTTCAATCTTCAGCGACCTTTGCAACTCCGAAGATTTTCCGGTATCGCTCGTGGACCATTCCTCTAGCTTTATCTCTTTCTCGCTTTTTCGTAAAAAGATTGCAAGAAAGCGTTGAATTTTATCGGCATTCAACGGAAAATTATTTTGAGCGTTTTATCATCGATTTTAACGACGACCAATCGTGTTCGTGGATTTTCGAACGCCGGTTGTTTGCGGGACGTGGATTTTTGGTTTATTGCCGATAGGAGTCAAACGAGTCCTGATAAATACCTGTTAGCACAGGCATTAGCGGAATGTGTAATTTACCGACAGCAAACCCCCCCCCCCCCCCCGTGCTCCTGCGGTAAAAAGGAGCGATGAAGTTTTCATCGAAACCGATCGGGATCGTACTCACCAACTATGGGTAACAACGGCGATGAAATAAACTATATTTCGTTTCTTCATACGTTTATTTGACCGAGAATCTGACCAGGTACGTACTAGTTCTGAATATCAGGATTACTTTTCTTCATTCAGCAAGTAGGATAATTAGGCAATGTCAATTAATTATTCGCGAACAAGAGAATAATCCAAAACATCAAAAAATTAACAAATCCAAAAAAGACAATACTAAATAAATAAAGCAAATTCGAAAATCTCGGAAACCTCAACCTAACGGGCTCATCTTTAAGCTCGATTTTGGAGATCCGGTTGATCCGGAAATAAATCAGTTTTTTTTTCGAATAGATAGTATCGGTTAACCGACGATGAAATCTTTACACTAGCCTAACTTCTCATTCAAAAGTAACATAACCCAAAAAATTCCTTCGAATTTTAGGAATTTTTGCACGAAGTTGAAAATTCATTGATCTAAACGGTAAAAAATGTTGAACCGGAAGTAATAGTTAATTTCGCTGTTAAATCGATCGAGCCTGTACCATCCGCTGACAGGCACGAATAATCCGCCACATTCAAAAGGAAGTACCAACACAGTAGTAGTTTTGTAAGCGCCGCGCGTGTACCAGTGTGTAACCCTTCGTCCCCTTCGTGTATCAAATAATAAAATAACGTTGCGAATCTCGCATGCGCTCATAACGCGAGCTAGTCTAAACGAGAAGCTAAAAATCGAGTCCGCGAAATTGAGTCTCGCCTGCGTCGAAAGGGTTGGATTTATTTGGCGTTTGCACAAGCCTCGGTTTGACAGCAATTGCGTTTGTGAAAAAAGCGGTGGACACGAGTTCGAAAAAATGGCTGACATAAAACAGGAACACAAGCCGGACGATTCCGAAGGTTACGCGATGGCGAACAACACGGATCCGAAGAATATGCAAGAATTGACGCAATTCGTGAGTACCCGAGAAATCATCCCCCCTCCACTTTCCAATACGTCAATTTACAAAGCGAATGTTTGTCGCAGGTGCAAACGCTGTTGCAGGGAATGCAGGACAAGTTTCAGTCCATGTCTGATCAAATCATCGGAAGAAATATCCTTTTATCATAGTTCCGTGCGAGATTCGATGTTGTTGCGATCGAGGGGTATTCCTAACCTCAAAATGTTATCTTTGTTTTCCAATGAAGCTTAGAACCGTAACCGCGAACGGTCCAATGGCTGTTTGAATCAAGGGTGTGTTTCTAACCTCAAACGATCGATTGTTTGGACTTTTTAAATCGGGATTGAGCGCCTAACCTCAAACGGTCGACTGTCAATGCCCCGAAACTCCGAGATTGTGTATTCTGTGAAAGTATTCGCGTGTGGGCGTACAGATGGCGCCACCACTGAGCGAGCGCCAATTTCGAATCTTTCGTAATAGCATATCTGTCCTGTATAACTTTGTCTTTAATTTCCGGTTAAGCTATTGTGTAAAATATTTACAAAATTTCCTTACCGATTATTTTCAAAATTTTTAACCTACAAAAACCCATTTCCAAAATCGATATCGCAATCTCTATTTTTAAAGCAGACCTTTTCGCTTTGAAAATCCTTAAAAAGAATCACTAGACGAAATGGGGAACAGAATAGACGATCTCGAAAAGAACATCGCCGACCTGATGACCCAGGCTGGCGTCGAGGGAACCGAAAAGTGAGAAGAAACGAAGATATTATTTCAAAAAGACACGGAATAAAAGAAAACAAAAGAAAAAAAAAGAAACTCCACTCCGGCCGATAACTGTACACTGCACGGGAGATTAATTCACGGCGATGATTGGTAGCAACGAGGAAGCTGTTGCGAAATAGCCGCTGGATCGTTTCATACAAGACTTTGTCATATACATTACTTACGAATTATCGAATATCAGAAACTTATTATACGAAATAAACGGTCTTTATTATTATTCCGCATTTTCATTTTGTTTTCATTCGCGACGTCTCTTGCGATCTACGAGTAAGATATACTGTGAATTATCGACGACATCAGGGACTTTTGATAGCTCGGGATCGCGGGTACCGCGCGGAGTTGAACGTGTCTCCGTTTCGGCTCGAATCGCTTCTTAAATATTTTTCTCTGTCATCAAGAAAAATAAACAATACAATGAAACAAGGATCGTTGAATCGATAAACGGGTTTAAGGTTCACATCGACTTCAGTCGAGTTCTCACTGATTGGACCGTCGACTCGGATTCCTCGTCGTCCGAACTTTTGTCGTATTCCTCCACCTGCACGGATTCCGATGAATTCGTAAACCCGGTTTTCACGGAATCCTGAATGAAAAACGCGGCGATTAAAAAAAAACAACACAAATAATAGTTATAAAGATAATTCAATGGATTTCGATCTTTTGAAGAAAGCTTGAAACAGAACAAAATGAAATTTCGCAAATTCGCCTTTGCCTGCAAATTCTGAAATTGTGGCAAAAGAGCATTTACGATTTTTCGTAATAAATTGAAGAGTCTTGAAAGTTTAAAAACTGAAAAATTTGAAAATAGATTGCAAGCTCTTACGAGAGATTCGCCCGTCCGTCCTGAAGGTCGTTTGAACGACAGAGGTGAGTTCGCAAGACGATTAGTCAAGTTCGTAAGCGAGTAGGACTGCCGGAAGGACGCTCTTCTCACCGTGGCCATCCGAGCTACAGAATCAGGAACATGCAAGACTTCACGAAATTCCTGAGAAAATCAAATCGTTATTAATTTCTGTCAATTCGTATAAAAATTACAACAAACTCGGTAAATGATAATTGCTCGACTGATAATGTATTTTTCATGGTTAATTAGCTTTATTACCCCAGTCATGTCTCCTCTGGCTATTTGGAAGTCCTGCATATATTGTGAGCATGTAATTTATACTCGTTTAATGATATTTCCATAAAGTAAAAATGTGCTATTTTTTACCTCGAGATCCTTGGCTTCGTCGATTTCCGCTATGTCTTGATAAGCCTTTGTCAGGAGTTCCACGGCTTTGGTATGGAAGCCGAGCTCGATTCTAACAAAATCACCGAGAATCGTCTTCAAATCGTGAAGCTTCCGTTTCTCAAAGGCGTCTATTTGGTCCTCGAGACCTTTTACGACTCTGGTCACTTCGATCGTCGCTTTCATCAGATCCGATTCTGCTTCCGACTACCGAATAGTTCCAGTCAAGGAAATTTGCTTCGGCGAGGTTCAAGGACGGTTGAAGGTCGCAAAGAATAAATGGAATCGAAGGAGTTCAAAGGATACGATCATTTGTCTATTTCGCGGATTTTTCCCCCTGAGCTTGTCCAGCTGACTTCTTCGAGCGAGCTCCCGGTCTCGCGCTGTAAAAGTATTCTTGACATCTTCACGGACGTGCTTGCAGACGAGGGCATACTGCGACAGCGGTGAAATAACTTTGGCGTCGATACGATGAACTCTGGCGTCGCGATAATCACCTACGACCGACAAAGTCGTAGCAAAATTGTTTAAACCGTTGCTCAACGAACGATTGATCGTCTCAGTCTGGGCGTAACTTTGTATAACTTTTGCCAACTCGTCGTTCTTGTCGCGAAGTCTGTGGAAATAAGGAATGTTTTGTAAAGTTACGTATTTGTAAGTTTGTAGTTATCCATAAGTTTGAGGTTATATTTCTGTAAGTTTGATTTTTAAGCTTGAGTGACCCTTGATATACACAAGTTTAGGATTAGACATTTATAACTTTGAGGTTATGTACCCACAAAATGAAAATAAACGCGTTTAGGAGTTTGAGGTTACGTATTCATAACTTTGTAATTATGTATTTATGAACGTACGTGTATTCATAATTTTAAAGGACAATTGACACATCCAATACGAAAAGAGTAAAGCGATGTATTCGTATAATCTCAAAGAGGAGATCGATTATCGATTTTCACGCGCGTGAAGTTGGTTACGAACCTTGCCGCCTTCCTCGCAAACGCGGCGAATATTGTGCACAATTCAGAGAAGTTTCTCTCGACCCCACCGATTCGTTCCTGCACGAATTTCGCTTCCTCCGCGCTACGTCAAAATACATCGAATATTTAGTTCGATTCGTGAAATAATTTGAACGTCGTTTCCGTCGTAGGAAACGACGATCAAATTATTTTAGGTATGAACAACTTTACCAAATATTACTCTGCGACCTGGAACGTAGCATCGCTCGGGCAGGACTGCACGTTGAGTCGAATGTTTTCGCTGTCGTCTCCGTGACAGACGTCAGCTGCGAGGGTGCGCTCTCATTTCGTCCTCGTTATTTCGATCGTGGGGTAACAGTTGACGGACGGCAGGTGGTTTATCGACCAGGTGGCTCTTTACTTTCCGGTCGTGTTAAAAAATCGTACATTGAGCGCGGTAAAGCGAATTAAAGGGCCCATTAAAGGTTAAACTATGACGGGTGGTCAAAATATATAAAAATGGATTATTTAAAAAAATATCAAAATCCCAACTTTTGGAGCAAATTTTTGCCAAAAAAAGTGTCTTCACTAAATCGTCAAGTGTCGACTTTATTCGTGGCGCCACCTTTCATCTGAAAGCCATACGTCGCCACTATCGCAACCGCCGAAAACACACGAACCCCTATGCTCCTCTAGGTCACCTTTGTTCACCAGAACGCGACGAGTTTTTCCCGCGCATTCGATCAGTCCCCATTGTCCAAAGCATCTTTACATCCGTCGATCCTTTGATTACAACTGTAAGTCCTAATATCGCGTAAAACCGCTGTTTTCTTTTCGTTCAAAACACGCTCATAAAAAGGACGAACACGAATCGACAATGTGCTCGAGCGGAACAAAGTGCGTGTTGAAATTCGCGAAACTTTCGGAAAAGGCATTCGCACCCACCAAAGGATCCGCGCAAGCCGCCGGCTACGATTTACGAAGGTAATTCGCGCTCTCAAATTTGGCTTCGCAATTTGTAAAATCAAATATTGATAATACTAATAACAACAATAATAATCATATATCAAGAAACACGAGCACAATAGTGAGTAATTAATTACAGTAATCAAAGATTAATAATCCATATATTTATTGTTCGAACAATCAATAACAAATGATTTATAAAAAAATTGACAATTCAATAAAATTCACTTCCGCAATTCTATTTATTTGCAGATGCATTTTCAAACTTAACGAATCCAAAAAATTAAGTTTTTATTCTAATTATTAATTAGCTACTTGCATTTTATGTCGCACAGTGCGTACGAGTATGTTGTACCGGCACGAGGGAAGGAAATCATTCATACGGATTTGCAAGTGGCAGTGCCGGAGGGAACGTACGGAAGAGTTGCACCGCGCTCGGGCCTTGCTTGGAAGAACTTCATAGATGTTGGTGCGGGTGTTATCGACGCAGACTACAGGTTCGTTGATCATCAATAATAAACTTGGCGCCGCTATTGGAGTCGATTTTTCTTTTTTATATAACAATTATATATAATTGTTATATAAAAAATTAAAAACATTTGCAAATCCACGAAATTGACTCTATCGATGCGAGCAGTTTGCAAAACGATCGATTATATTGAAACGTTTGTTTTTTCCTTGCGTCGAATATTCATGATTCGTCTCCCGTTTTACTAGAGGAAAACTCGGGGTGATACTTTACAATCACAGCTCCGAAGACTTCAAAGTAAATCCGGGCGATAGAATTGCCCAGCTGATCTGCGAGAAAATCGTTTATCCGGAACTCGAGGAGCTCGAGGAACTGGACGAGACTACGCGAGGCGAAGGTGGCTTCGGATCAACCGGAGTGCAGTAATTCGATATTATCGACCATTGAAAAAAGCACAATGGGTTTCAAGACCGAACAATATCGATGAAAATGTTTGTCTCTTTTTTTTTGATATGTAAATGTTTCATACAGCGGGACTGTATCGATTTTGCGCCACACTTTACTTTTTCCGGTAAAGGAAAATAAAAAGCTCGATTTTTTTAAAACCCGGTTTGCCTTATTTCGATATTTCTCCGTGGGGACATTTTTTTTGCAGTTTTCAAGCTCATTCTGATTCTATATTTTGCCACTTGTCACTTATCCAAAGCGTTATTGATTTATTTCAATTCACTTATCCAAAACGCTATTATGAATATTTACATACGTTACTTATATTATATTTTACCCTGTTCGTCTTTATCTTTACTCCAGAATTCTTCAAGTCGAATAATTCGTTTTATCGAATTACAAGTAAAAATAATTATCCCTTGGCTTTATCAAAAAATCTTGCCAAGTGAAAAATCACCAGAGAACTATTTTTTCCATTATTCTTTCTGAAAGACCAAATTTCTTTTCTCAGAGTTTCGATTGAAAGTCGGTAAAGTTGGTTGGTGTCTTCATGAGGGCCTGGATGTTGCGAAACTGCTCGTGATTCGTGTTCCCCAACAATTTGTACACGACGTTCTCCGAGGTCGCGATAACACAGCCGATCTGCCTCATTCTCTGCGGAGGCAGTGAAAAAAAAAACGTAAATTATTGCAGAGGTGATCGCGGTGGAAAAATCGGATAAAAAATGAAAAGGGGGGTTGGAAAAAGTTGCGCATGCGCGTCTCACCTCGAGCGCGAGCATTCTGTCGGCAGGCGTTCTAGAGGAAATGCAATCGGCCAACGCGTGAACTTCGTATCCATCAGCGCGCAAATCTATCGCCGTCTGCTCGACGCAAACGTGGCCCTCGATTCCGACTAGCAGAACCGAGTCTGGTCTATTGCCCGAGCACAGTCCCGCGAGACATTCCTTTACCTGGGCGGTTATACGAAATTTCAACATTTTCCAAATTACACGTTCATGAATATTTTGAGGATCGACATAACGTCGAACTTTTTTGAAATTCTTTTATCCCGCAGGTGATCAAGTTTTCATTGAAAAATCGAGCGTCCCTGCAGGATTCATAAATGCGGAAGATGATGCTTTTATTTAACGATAAAAACGTTTAAACTTTGAATAAATCGCGAGGATAAAGAAAATTGAAGCCGGAATAAAAAATTCACCGGTGCGATGAAACATTCGCTAGAAAATTGAAAAGTATTGCTTCGGGGTCAGAAATTTCTACTGGAATATAAAAAAATGAATCGAAGCAATGAGATTGCAAAAAAATGCAAAATTCGTAGAAATGTTTTCAAAAAAAAGGAAAGAGCAGGGAAAGGAAAAAATTCCAAAATAAAATAAGCTGTCTCACCTCCGGTGTGCACATGCTGAACTGATTCTTGATGAACGGTCCAGCGGCGCCTGAAATGTCCAAACCTTCGACGGTAGAACCCAGCCCTTTGGGATATTGTTCCGTAACCAACATGGGAACTTGCAAGAACTTGCAAGCGTTTATCTTATACATAAAAAAAGGTTTTTTTCCCATGTTAAACAATGTACAGCAATCGTTTCATCAATGTTTTTTAACAAAGAGGGAATTTCGATAATTTTGTATGAAATCCAATATTTTACGAATGTCTGTCGAAAAATCAGTGCTTTCCATTTTTTCCTCATTTTTATTGTTTTTTACGGTTCGTTCCTAGTGAATTGTTTTATTGTTTCAAGAGAAATGTTCGACTTTCGGGAATATGGAATTCCAGGTTCGACATAACCTAAATTGCAATTCGGAACGCGAAAACAACTTGCGCAATAGCCGGATGATAAAAAAAAAAGAGGAGTTTGAAACGAAACTCTTTCGAGCGTAGAACCCGCGAAGGTCAAATTTGCTTTCTTTCAAAATCGATATAGCTCGACTGAACTCGAGGAATTCGCGAATTAGGGATGCTGGAATGAGTAGGAAAGGGCGAAGCAGCTTAACGATAGAGTCGGAAAATCGCGAATAATTACCAGTTTCGCGGTATTCGTAACCATAGCATCAAACCCGGAGATAACCTTGGCCAATCTAGTTTGAACGTCGCAGATCAGAAGGGCCGTTTTCCCCTGCCTCAGCATCAGTTTCGCGGCATTGTTGGCCATCTTAAAGAAAAGCGCGACAGGTAAAAAAAAATGTAAAGAAAGATAGAAAGATCCGGGTGTGCTTTGAGACGAGTAAAAAGGAACTGTGGTCTTAGCGCGCGAGAGTATGGAAGGAAGTATGCAATCGATACAAGGCACGCGTGTGTAACACTCGCCGACGCATAGATAATTTCTTCCTCCTTTGTGATAACGCGCCGCGATAATACGCCATCTTCTTCCCTCCCCAGTCTTAAAATTGATTCGCTTGCATCCTTGAACCCCAGGAGAGGCGATAAGGGAGTACCGACAAGGAAGAGAAAGCTCGAGGTAAAAAAAAAAGGAAAAACCGTGAGGTATTTCGTCGGAGGCTCCGTTGGGGCGCATGCGCCGGCGGCTTGTCCCAGAAACGCTCCGTGGCTAGGGACGCGCTGGAGGGGGAAACCCAACACGCGGCCAAGTGTTGCAGCAGCAGCAGCGCGAGCAGTAGCAAAATAATGTCTCTCGCCTTAGCACGCGTTATCGTGCTGTAGATATCGAGCGATAAAACAAAAACAAAAAATAAGAGTAGACAAAATTTCTTTATAAAAAAAAATATTCCCTGATAATGTCAGGTTGCGTAATCGCGTTCGGGAGATAACGAAAAGCGAACGGGTACGAAGTTAATCCGGCGATCGCTAATTTCGCGGAGTTCGCGTTGAATATCCCTAGACGCGCTTTTTCATTGTTACTTTCCCCCACTCCTCCCCCCTCCTCGTTCCTTCGTTAATCATAGTCTTAAGCGCGACGTTCGGTTTTTTCGTAAGGAAAAATAAATAATAACAGTTGTAAACAAAGATGGCCGTTGACACGCGTGTTACGGGAAACGCGAAACCCCTCATACCGCTCTTTACAAAAGCCGCCGATTGCGTCTACACGAGTTGCTACTGGTAAGAAATCGCAGCCTCTGTTCTCCTTCCATCACATAACCTTCGTAACCGACATCCATTGTGGGAGTAAAGAACGAAGAGAGATTTCCACTATACTGCGGCAGATCCCGCGTCGGATCGATATAGTTGCCGCGTAAGGAGGAAGGGGGGAAACCTGGTCTCGCGAGATGGCGCGATAAGCGGACGCTACTTTCCTCCCCGCGAACGAGAAACTCGACCGCGTAAAATCATTCTTCCCTATATTCCCCTATATCCTCGAGGTTAAAATCATGCCGGATATGGTTTTCTTTTTCATTCACTTCCGGTTCCGATGTTTTGAAAAAAAATGGCGTATGGGAAACGCGATTTGAATATACGAATGCTAACCCCACTTTTCCCGTAGAATCACGGATATATATTTGCAGTGCGTTCGTGATCCTTCGTAATTAATAATAAATGCGGTAAAAAGGGAGGCACGCGAGAAAATCACGCGATGACCTATATGTCATTGAGAATTATAATCGAGAATGTTGTCGCGAGGAAAAAAACCTGGAGAAAATTTAACACGATGTATTTCTGATGCACCAGCATGTAGAATTTCGCGAACAAGCGCGGGTAAATGCTTGAATGAAAAGCGAGGATATCACGGTTTCCGGTTAGGTAGACTGCAAGAGTGTGCTCATTGAGTGAAGTTGGCTCGTACGTGGGGGTGTTTCACACAATGTCTTTTTTTTTTGTCCCTTTGACGCCCGCGTGCGCGTACACTCGAGCAGCGAAGAAAACGTGTGGAAACTCTGCCAGGACGTGGCTACGAGGCAAGCGGCGGAGTTGCAGCATTGTCACGTTGCTTTTATCAGCAATCCCGGAAGAAGCGTGCCATTGTGGCGTCAGCGAGCCGGAAAGGACGAGGACAAGCTAGTAGTTTGGGTGGGTTTATACACGCACGCACACACATATAATAGGTATTCAAAGGAATCGGTCTGCGGGAGAAACAATTGCTTACTTTTTTTTTTTAAATATCAATTCGATTATATACTGGACGTCCCGAAGGTCAAGAGTCACTGAGCATCGCGATCGTTGAATTCTAAACAGAAAAGTCCTCACGCGTTTTTCTCTGGGTCACATCGTTCGTTAGATATCAATCTATTTACGATAACCAATGAGGTGTGTGCCGATTCCGCGTGAGCCTATCGGCCGTGCCGGGTGCGCGCCCTCTATACGCGCTCGCCTATCTCGGCTCCGGCTCGGATTGGCCAACGCTAAATCGGCGAATATCTCGTCGACGGTGCATCGGTGAGGAAAACGAAAAAGGACTTTTCAATTCAAAATTTCGCAATCTATCCATTGCTCCCTAGTAAGACGTTTCAACGGGCCACGTGTTATGTAAATGTTAATTTTATTCATGAAAAAAAATCGGCAAACGAAGCCATGAGCTTTTTATTCGAAGTTCAAGGCTAATTTTCATGTAGGAATAGTATGAACGAAACAACCAACTTCCCGGCTCCCATAATTCATACGCCGATTAAAGATTCTCGAAACTCGCAGGATTATCACGTGATATTGATTTACGCGCCGGACGATCGTGCGGTCGTTTACGATCTCGACAGTGCGCTACCATTTCCAACGCATTTTTGGAAATACGCAACCGAGACGTTTCGCTCGGACGACGCTCTGCGCTCCGAGTATCACAGGAGATTTCGTCTCGTGTCTGCGAGTCTCTATTTGCAGAATTTCGCGTCTAATAGACAGCACATGAAACGAGAAGACGGCACGTGGATCAAGACGCCGCCCGATTATCCACCGATATGTACATCAAGTACGTTATTTCCATCGCCTTATTTTGGGCGATTTTCATGTGTTGTGAGTCTGCCATCTGGAGGCCATTGATCGTACGAATATCCATGCAAATCGCTTTTACGCTTATTCACGCGCCACCTGGTGGTTCTCGAGTGCACTTTTACTCGACCTAAGCCTGTAAGATCGTAATTTCGACCAAACGAAAGAAAACGACCAACGAGTGGTGCCGCCAGGCGGCCATTGCTTGTACCCTACACGTTACCATCTGGCGTCTATTTTGTTTCTCCCTCTTCTTAACTGTGCATAACCTCGAACGTGTGGAATTTTGCAGCTTGCAAGGATAATCTCGACACGTTTATCAACATGGATCAAGGAACAGGTTTGGGGGTGATAATGAGTCTCAAGCAGCTCGTGAATAGATTTTACCGACCGAGCGTCAATCCAGCCGTGGCTCAGCCAACCAAACCGCAGGCAGAATCTTAATTAGTCGTATCGAAGCAGAACCGAAAAAAAAACAAAAATAACGATGCAAAGATCCACTCGCCGGCACCGACATCCATGTTTTTTTTTCCATGGGCTCGAATCCCTTCCCTCGTCGTGCGCGCTAGGCGCAAGAATTTTCATCTTAAATGTATTATCTTCAGTATAGCCGAGTTTCGACGAGTCGCATCGTTTGATAAAAAAAAAAAAATATCGAAACTGCGATTTTAATGAAACACGAAAAAAAAACCTCGATCGATAATGCAAAACTCGGTTTTGGAGTTTTCGCAAGGGGAAAAACAGGATTTGTTAAATCGCACCTCCAAAAATGGCATATAGTAGAAAAAAAAAATGTTTCAACGATTTTTACCGATTTAACGTGGTGGCTTGACGACCGCCATTTTGTTGTCGTTTGTTTTTCCTAAGTGTTTTCTCTCACTCTTGTGCGTAATTACATTCTTTCGCTCTCGCCTACATATATAAATTATATATATATATAATTTATATTACAATTTATATATGTATAATTTATATCGCATTATTTCACAAATCAAACCACTTTTAATGACGTTTCGAAAGACTGATGACGAACACAGGCATCAAGATTTGTTTTTCTCAATCTAGATCATCTTCTCGAGCGCCCTCGTTGGAAACAAAAAGTAACGGGCGGAAACAAAGGGCATTCGCGAAGCGATACTTTGCTCGCGGTTAGAACGAAAAAGAAAAGAGAAAACGACAAAAAAAAACAAGTAATTATTAATTACGATTATTGTGATTCTTGTGATACTTTACACTTTCTACTTTTAATATATATATATATAATAAATATATATATATATACCTTTGCCAATTCTTATTCTATACGATATATACCGTTTGTACAATACTTGTATTACGAGTGTAAACGGGAGACGTTGCGCGCGCCACCAGCGCGTTTGTTTTTTTCACGTTCGTACGTTGGCAATGGAAAAATGGAAGGAAAGAAAAAACTATGCGATACCACGTGGGTTCACGCCATTTGGAGTTTGTTAGGTTAACCGTTTCTCTCTCTCTCGTCTTTGTAGCACGATCGGAAAAATTCTAATCGTCCCGAAAGCTTAGTGCTGTTTACATGTATATGAAAAATTATTGAAATGACCAATTTTCAACATCGAAAACCACGACCGTCGCGTCAACGAATATATTTTTCTAGGTAAGAAAAAAGAAACCTCGTATGAAACCTTGACAACGAAAAGTGACGAAGGCGAACCAGATGTCAAAAAAAGGCGAATAGAAAGCAATGAAGAAAAAAAAAAACGAATCAATTAGACTTGCGTTTAGATAATGTTCGTGCGATTTTTTGATCGTTTGCCCGCGTGATTTTTAGGTTAGATTTCATTTTTTAATGCATATATATATATGTGTATATAAAATTGATGAGAAAACGATCGGTAGTTCGTTTGATCGAGACTGCGGAGCCTTTGGTCACAAAATGGCACCCGATTCGTATATTAGCCCACAGATGTCGCGTTAAAAAACAAAACGCTTCGAATCTAGTCACTTTCTTTCCCGCCAACGTTCGAACGCGATTAAAAGTTGGAAATAACGGCAATAGTCGCGCTATTATCGCTGATGGCCGCGCGGTAAAGGAAACAAAAAAATTAATAAAATAATAATATTAAGAACGTTAGGTGGATAAGCAGCGCTGGGAGGACTCTCGCGCAAGCACCAAAAAGTTCATTCACTCTTTGCCTTCCAAAATTCCTCACTTGACATTTTAAACGACTTTCTATTGTGACGTTGCGATCCGCGTTCATTGTATTTTAGCCCACGCGACTCACACATATACACGCACACGTATAGAAAAATACATATGTTATATTGCGCAAATACGATGAAATTTTACGATCCGATCGAAAATCTATTTCAACGATACCAAGAGGATTAAAAAAAAAAACTCTTTCAAGTACAATACGAGATACGAGAAATTGCGATCATGACTTTTTGAAATGGTAAAAATCACAATCTGTGACGGCAAACAATATTTTGTGATCAAAAACGACTTTGAGATCACAAAAATTTTACAATTACAAAAATCTTTTTCATCTCAAGAAATACCTTGCCATAAATCTTCCCAAAATCGAAAAAAAAAATGTTCTCTCTCCCGAGCAAAAAACTCCAAACAAGCACAACGTCGATGGCTCGTCTCTGCTCGAGGGAAGCGACGAGTATTCGATTGTACCATTTCACCGGTTTCTCGTTTTTTCCATTCGTAACCTCGTTCGCGAGTCATAATCGATGAGGGGGTACAAAAAAGAGCAGCAAATATAAAAAAAAAAAAAAAAAAACAAAAAAAAAAAAAAAAAAAAAAAAAATAAAACCAACAAAAATCACGATACAATTGCGTACAAGTATAAAAATTAATACCGTTTTAACAATATATTTCATGTTAAGTACACAAACAAACACAAACACATGCGCGCGCACACTTGTACAATGTTTTTGTTTTTTTGTATATATATATAATCGTCGGCGTCTTTTTCTTCGTATCTCTGTGAAAAAGGGGCGAAAAGCCTCGCTTCGAAAAACACCGATGTCCCAATATCGGAAAAAAAACATATATATACACGCACCCGATAGATATGTATCGGGGAGAAAAAAAAACCAATACGAAACGAAAGAAAAAAAAAAAACAAGAAACGTTGCACTCCATCGTAAATACGCGTCGATGTGATTTTTTACTCTGATATCTCGCTTTTTTGCTCATTCGGGCTATGGTTTTTCGTCCCGAGGCGAATTGATGAAAAAGAAAAAAAAAGAGGGTAGAAAAAAATATTGTGACAAAATAGGGAGGCGAACAAAAAAGAACAGATAGTAATGGACGATGACCCGACCGCGTTGACTCTTCAAATGTTTATTGTATTTAAAACTTGCGATAAAAACGCAAAAAAAAAACAAAAAAAAAATATATATACATACGTAAAGTATTTAATTGCGGATAGAGAATGAACGAGAATGAACGATTTCGTCGTTTTGGTCGTTATGGAATATTATAAAAACGAAAACGAGGACACAAAAAACAGAAACGAAAAAAAAAGTACGAGGAAAGTAACGAATAAAAAGGTTGTACCGCGGATTCCTCGTTTACCTTTTTTCCGCCTTGCGATCCCGGGATTCCCATGAAAGAGAGAGAGAGAGAAAAAAAGACTCGATTCATTCATAAATAACATTGATACTTTTTTTTGTGTCTCCCTTCGTGCTAAAATAAACGCGTCCCGAATTGGCGCGTATGTACAATTAAATATTTATAATTACGCGTTAACGTCACAGTAAAAAAAAAACGCTTTTTACGTTCGAACGCCGGTAGAAAAAAAAAACGCTTTTTTTCGAGACCTTGGAAAAATTACTTTTTTCGTTCGTACTTTTCGTCAGTTTGGATGGCGACGTACATCCGAGAAACGATTTATTTTTCTTTTTTCTTCGATTTTTCGTCATCGATAAAATATATTGAGCTAGTTACTTTCTGCTTTTCCACGAAAAAAAAAACTCGAAGGAAATATCGCGATAGAGTCATTGCACCGCCATTTTGTTTTTCTCGCCCGTTAAATTCGGGTTTGATTGCACTTTGCATCCCTTCAAGTGGCAAGGTTTTTTTTTTCGCACTTTGTCCTCTTTTTCCTCGCTCGTTCTTTTTTACCGTTGCGTCATTTTCGTTTCTTCCGTTTTCTTCTTCGGGTTCGGAGAAGGGGAAGGGGGTGCTGACGCTTCTCACGTTCTGTAGTACGGCCTCGCCATGCTGTAAGTCGACATCGGTATGTTGTTCTTGGACAAGTGTTGCGCGTCTCCTTGATCGTACTCGACGTCGTAATAGATGCCACTCTGATTCTGCACACGAGCAGAGTGTTCGATCAATGAAAATCCGTGGAGACGAGAGGTAACGATAAATCGATAACAAACGGATGGAAATGAAAAATAATAAATATTTCAGTAATTTCTCTGGTGAAATAAATAATTAAATTGAAATTGTTAATAATTGAAATATTAATTAATAATAATAATAATAATTATCATTATTATATTAACGGTTAATAATAAAAAAATTACGCTTTCGAACTCACGGCGAGAGAGGATCGCGACTTTGGTCTGGGTACGTGAAAGCCGCTGTTCTGCGGTATAAGATCGGCACGATCTTTGTCCTGGGGTTCAGAGTCCGAACTGTCCGGTTCCGGTTGATTGTGACGCTGACGTGGACGCGGCGGTGCTTGAAGTCTCGGCAACGGTACTGGCCTCAACGTACCGTGCACGCTCATCGTTGGATACCCGAACATCGCCGAGCTCGGCCTCGTCGGTCCCATTGGCTCCGTCTTCCCAAAAAACGAGAGGTTCAATAATTTTGCGTTAATTTAATTAGTTAATTTCGCAAGACGAAAAAGAGTTGTACGAAAATAAATAAAAAATCCGATGAATTAAAAGAATGAAAATAAATTAAATTGATGAACGTGAATGGAAATTGATGAAAATTGGATAGATAAATAAAATGGAATCACATTGAAGTAATTCGAAAAATGATATTGCGTCGCAACGGATTATAGAAACTAAAGGATTTCTTACCGCATAGAGATTGGCAGTCGCCATGTGATCGCTAATGTGGGCCCACATGTAAGGTGGCAGATTGCTGGGTGGGCCTTGCTTCACCGAGGCCAGAGTCCCAACCGAGCCGACCCTCGCCAGTGTGCCTTTCCCATGAAAACGAAATAATCGCTTAGAGGTTATATCGTGAGATCAACGGAAAAACGAGATTCAACAGAGAATAGATTTTCAAAAACGATCAATCACAAATGAAGAAAGAGAGGGATCACGGTAAATAGACAAATTTTACACAGTTAGAACGAAATCCAAGCTAGATCGATGATAGCAAAAATGGATAAAAATGATGAATCTACGATTAAAGGCTGTACGGAAAAATAATCGAATAATCAAATTCAAAAGAATTTTCTTTTTTTTAATGGAATTGAATTTTTACCCGGCAAAGTTCCAGGGATTCCGCCTTGCATGTATCCGTAAACGGGGGAGCCAACCGCCTTCTGTTCGCGCGACCATCTTCGACTGTTGGAAAAAAAGAAAAACCGAGTTGCAAAAAAAAAAAAAACAATTATCGTTCATTGGATCGATCGTCGATCGCTGGTAACGATTGTTAAGACGAAACAGCGATCTAACGATTATTGATCGTCATTACCTCCACATAACGAGGCAAACAAGGGTGAGTACGATGATAACGAGGGCAGCGACTGAGGCGCCAATCGCGACGCCCAAAACTTCGCCGTCGACCTCGCATTGCGCTCCGTAATAATTTCCAGTGCACGAACACTGTTGCTGATTGCCCTGATAAGAGCAAGTACCACGGTTGTTGCAATGACTGGTCGGGCAAGTCAGGCAAGTACGACCGGACTCGTTCGGCTCGTCACGACGTGGATCTTTCAGGCCCGGACCGCAAGCGCAATTGAAACCTCCCCAGGTATTGGTGCATTTCGCCGACGCGTGACAATCGTTCAGCTCGCTCGAAGCGCACTCGTCCAAATCTACGAAATAACGATTATTCAGTAAAAAAGATGAAAGATCAAAGTTGAAGCACAAAAAATGACAAGTGGCACAATGAAACACCGGAAAAACTAAATGAAACGAATTAGCGTTGGGAAAATTGATTAACCTTGCAAATTGGAAACCGATCCCGGTGGACTGTCGACGTATACCGCGCTGTTCCCGATATTGTTGTTCCTTCGATGTATGACGCCTAAAAGGTGCCGCTGAAGTTCGCCCGCTAATGAGGGTCTGGCGGTTCTCGGCTCGTACGTCAGTTTGAGAGTCGCGTTCACGAAGACGCCCCCCTGGCCTTGACTCACGTCACCCTGGTAAACGCCGTTGATCGACGAACCCATGTATTCGTCCGAGAACGGTGTCATCGACATTGCCGATTCGATCTGCATTCGCGACAACGATAATCGTAACAATAATTCATTAAATGAGAATTATTAAAATTAATCTTTCAACGAGTAAATAACATCAATTCTTTTACAAATTATTTACTGTACACTAAAATTAACAAAAAATTGTCAATTATTATTCACTTGATTATGAATTATGAAATTATCATTTGAATGTTAATCCAGTCGAGAAAAACCGTCGTCAACAAAGTAGAAAAACGAAAAAATCTTCACCGCTCGATTAGCCTCGTACGCGATCGTTCTGTAACTTTCCGTATCGCGATCGCCGAGTTCCGGATCCCACTTGACCTTCCAGTCGTAGATCCGATCGATCCTCATCGAGACGACAATGCTAACGACGCGTTTGCACGGCAGAGTGTGCAAAAGTCGCGCGTAGCCTGGCTTGCAATGGCAAGCCGAGACACCTTGAACGGTCGCGCAAGCTTCGTGCTGACTCGCGTCGCAGGTACTCGCGTCACCCACGATGCAAGTGTCGATGCGCACCGGAGGTTGGGTCGTCGTGCGACGATTATACGTCGGAGGCCTGTTGTTGTTTCTCACGGGGGAATTGTTGTTCGGCCGTCCGACGGATCCTGGTGTCGCGAGGGATGGCGCAACTGGGGACGACGCTGACGTCACGTCCGGCTGCGCAACCGCGTACCTGTTCGAGAATAAATTATTTTTACATCGTAAAACAAAGGAGAAGTTTCGGGTAATTAAGATCTGATTTTAGGAGCATTAAGTTAGTTCATTGATAGCTCTTCAAGATTATGATAATTTTCGCAGTATTATTACCCGGTTCCGACAATCGGCGGTGCCTGGGTTCTCGTAGGTTGAGGCTGTGCGACATTACTGGGTGTACCCGGCTGATCAGTATTGTCGAAGAGATTGAGATACGTTCTTTTCCCATCGATACTGACGAAACCTTGTCCCTCGACGGCGCTCGTCAGTATAACATCGCTCGGGACGTTTACCGGAACTCTAACGCTCTCGCCTTGAAAAAAATACGCGAGCAAACGTAAGTATACCAAGATTCATACATGTCCGATAGAGTTGGAGGATTTTTAGTGAAATCTTGCCGTAAGCTCACCCGAGCCACCGCCAGGTCCTTGAACAGCGGAAACAGTAACGTCGAAAATATCACCGATCTGAGGATGTCTCGAAGGTGCGTATGGCCGTTGAGTGATGAGTCCCGGGTTACCGGTATAATCGAGAGTATCGTCGAGCACGATACCGGGCCTCGGTCGATAGGAGTAACGATCGTGATCGGTACGAGTGCTCGGTGATCCATCGGTATTTTTATTCACGGAGGAACGTTGAGGATTCGCGCTGGCGACGGATGATACACTCGGCGCGTGAGTTCTCGAGGTTGCCAGTCGTTCGGTCGTGGAGAAACTCGTGACTGAGTGATCGATGGGAGCGCGGCTGGGTTCGAGCCGAGTGCTCGGATGTACCGTCGTTGGAGTTTCACTCATCGATGACTCAAGGGAGCTTGCGTTGGTGGGGCTCGATCGAGTTTCCGGGTTTTGGACGCGCGTCGGTTCGATGATATTGACCGACGAGCTCGTTTCGATCATCAATGTCGTGAGGGTGACCTTGTCGACGACCGAGTCGAGTTTCGTAACGATCGGACGCTCCGGACGGGCGCTAGGGGACGCACTCAAAACTTCGGTTTTGAGTGCGACCGATAACTCGCTTGTTTCTCGTGCTACAGAGCTCTGAGTGGTCGCATTCGAAGCGTCTGGACGTCGTCTCGAGGAATAATACGTTCGTGTTGGGCTCCCGGTCGTTACTGGCGAGTTATCGTCCTCCTCGTCCGAGCTAACGGGTATAGGAAACGGTCGTGGATCGGCGCCGAGTATAAGCGTGTTATCCGACACGATTTTATCGTCCTTCAAAGGTGGCCTGTACTTCGATGGCTTTCTCGTTGTCTCCGATATCTTCGGGAAGGAAGTGACGTTCGCGTGGCCGGGACTCGTCGGCGGCGTCGTCGGCTTCGGGAAATTCGGACGCTCGGACGGCTTTCCGACGTGGACGTTATCGTTACTCTCGTGATGATTCGTTTCCTGAGGTGGCAACGGCTTGTAAGGCGGCACCGGACGACGCGTTCCACCTTCGGCATTGAAAGAAAGTGTTTACCAAAGTTCTCGAGGGTTTTGAGTGCGAGCTGTAGAGGCGCACTCACCAGGTCTGTGGGGACGATTCCAAGGTCGATTTCCTTGAGGAACTATCCCCTCGCTCGTCGATCCACCACCGTTCAGAAAGGGCCTCAAAGGCCTCTCGGGAGGCAGCTGATTGATGGAAGGCCTCTCCGGAGCTGGTGGCTTCTCGAAGGGATATGGATGCTCCGGGCTCACCGGTAACGGCGGGGGCGGCGGATTCATCCCCGGGGTATCGAAGTCTGGCGGCAATGGCGGAAGATCCGATATTCTTGGTGGACCCCGATTATTTATTCTGCGAAACCAAATTTCGTAAATCACAAAATCGAGAGATAAAATCGATCGTCTCAAAAAGCAATTTTCTTTTTTTTTTCATCCGTGAAAAAGAAGCAAAAAAAAATGGTGAAATTACCGCGTAGCTTGGACCGGCTTATGAGGCCTGACCGTATTCGCCGCCACGTTTACGTTTCCGTTCAGCAACTTTACGATTCCCGTTATTATGTCCTGTATGTCCGGATTCGCCTGCCTGTTCGTACCGGGCGATAGTGTCTGCAGGACCGGGGCTGCCGGACGGTTTCCCTCAAAGATCCTCCGTTCGTCTTGACGGCCCTTTCTCGTTGTATGATCGATGATACGGGGATCTCGTTGGTCCCGCGTCGTAGTGCCGAGCGGCTGACGGGGCTCCGACGAGGGATCTCGTCCCTGCGGAGCCCCCCGTCCTTCCCCCGACGGCAGCTCGTCGCTCTTCGTCGGCGTTATCCTGAGCGATCGTCAATCAAAGCACATTCGTATTGAATCGTAAAAAATCAAACAAAAACTACAAAAAAAAACAACGACAACGAAAATTTGATAAAATTTAACAAAACCGGAAAAACTTATGTTAAACGATAATAAATCAGATAAAATTGGAAAAATTCAAATAAAATCGAAAAAATGTAAGAACATCGTAAAAAAATTAATACATTTGTAAAAACCAAATAAAACTTAAAAAAACCATTAAAAAACTCAAAAACAAAATTGAAACTCTAAAAAACCAAGAAAAATGATAAAAAACAAAACTAACTTGTAACAATCCTGTAAACTTGAAAAACCGTAATGAAATTTTGAAAAATAAAATAAAATTATAAAATAAACTTTAAAAAACCCACAAGGTTTAAAAAAAAGGAATGTCGAAATAAAACCGATAAAATTATTCCAACAACTTCGTAACTCTAACCAAATCGAAATAAAAAAAAAAACGCAGGACGTCGCATACCTGTAATAATCTCCAGGCCTCGTTTCGATATTGTTACCCTCAAAGTGTTCGACGTTTTTGGAGCTCGCGCCGAGCTCGTCCCCATCCGGATTCGGAACTCTGAACGCGAAATTGTCGTGCACACGGTTCTCGTCGAGGGCGCTGTGACTCCTCGAATTTTTCGGACCGAGTACCGGCTCGGACGTGCGAATGTGCATAATTTCGTCATTGTTCAAAAGGGACGTAGTTTTCGAAGGCCCCGTGTACGAACTACCGCTTAGTATCGTTTCCTCCCGTGACGATCGCAGCGACGTTGGCTCGTTTTGTATCGATCCCACGTCTGAAACTGTTTCAACGCCACATTTGCAACAACGGTCGAACGAATAATAACATGAATTTTCCGTTGATTAAACAAAATAATAATAACAACAACGATAATAGTGACAATAACAGCAATTTGTTGATAAACAAAATTGGCAGCCATTTTTTGGTCGATTAGGTTAGCCAATTTTATCGACTCGTAGGCTAATGTTCATTGATTGGGTCAATCAGTCGATCGATCCACAGTCAGTGACGTTCAATGTGCTGTTCCCGATTTTCGGCAGTTCCTCAATCAAGCAAGAAAAAAAAACCGTTCGGATGCACGCGATGAAAATTGCTTGGACTTAACGCAGAGACTCGAACGAAACGGTACTTTGACGCGTCTCAGACCCCCCCGTACTGCCGCTGCGCTGGGCCACGCGCGTAGTCCAACATTCTTCGAAGCATCAATTGAAAAGTCTCCACTCGCGTGTAACTCCTGGCATCACGATTTCTCCTAATTTTTATTTTTTTCTGAATTCCCCGATTTTTTCTTGATTTTTTAAATGGTTTTTTCTTCCATTTTTTTCGTTGCTTTCACTTGGCTCGTATGTATGTATATTTCAACGGTACATTGTATTTCGAAGGTGCGGAATTTGCCGTGATTTTTTTGTACGTGTAGTTATGAGAATAGTCGATGAAAATAATTTTCACGAGTTCCTTGGTGTAACGTTACTCGTGTGATACGTGTTGCGTGGTATGCAATGCTTATAGGTTATGTCGTGTGCGCGTGCGCGTCACTCGAGGCGCGCCGCGAACCGTTCAGGCCTTCGCGAAAACTTGTATATGGCACACTCCCCGAGCGCGCGACACAACAAATAAAAAAAAGATCGAAGGCGATAAGGTCACTGCACTTGCCTCGGTATGCGAGCGAGCACACACTGTGTACTGGTCCGGTTCGCTCGTCGTCGATGCTCGCGAGCTCGCTAGCGAGCTCACTCGCGATCACGGACAATGTCTACGAACGTGACGAGGTTACGTCGATTCGAGAAGGAACGGAGTGAGAAAGAAAACGGAAGAAAAGGAATGCGATTTGCGCTTCGCGAATTCAACAAACTTCACGCTGTAAATAAGAATAATCCACGCATAGGAGTCGCTACACGAAAATATGCATTTTGGGTGGACGCGCATAATGCGACTTTCATTGTCCTCTGAAAGACAATAGAAGCAACAATAAAGACGATGTTTCGTAGCCGGCGAGTAATCGCTGGTGAAAGTCTCGTCCGTTTGGAATTAACACGCTTCGTTGGCCATAAAGGGAAGTGAGGAGGAAGCATCGATGTGGACTCGGCAACGGTCGGACGACGAGTGACGCGTCTCGAACATTCGAGGCTCGCTAGATCCCCCACTCCGCCGCCCGCGACGCCTTACAGCGTTTCGTTCGAGTTGGCTCAATTCGCGCGAATATATCTCGAATTTGTTTCGCAGCCAAAGCGAAAGTCAATTGTTTATTCTTTTTCCATACGCGAAAATATCGTCGACGTTCGCGACGCCGTGAAAATATCGAATCAATAGATATCCACGTTGCTGTGGAAAAAAGAGGGGAAAAGAAAAAAAAAATGCGAGCGAATTATTCACATGTCGCGAGTCAGCGGAACGAGATGGCATTTGAAGTTTAATTAGCCGCGGCGACCACGGTGAAAGTTCCATTTTCTTTCGGCGTGTAAACTACGATCTTTTTCTTCTCGAAACAAATGCTTTTTGTATTCGTCAACGGAAATCGCGGAACTGTTTTCGGTGCGACAGGTTTCGCGACAGGTGGCGACACCGGGAGGTCCGCCCGGAAAATATGTCGTTTTACTCGTGGCATGATGATTCGCTAACGGTGCCCGATGCACGCCCGGTCTTTTCTGACATTCCCACGTGTGTGGGCCACTGTGTCACGAGACCACCTCCGCCCTCTCGTTCTCTTTCGACGCATCTTCGTCACAAAATCAAAACAATCGGCGCGTAACTCGTCCCCACCGATTACGACAACGAAATCAGTGCATAGAAGAACAGATCTTAAGGATTTTATGTGCTGATTCTGCCGGGGACTGCACTCATTCGTAGTTCTCGAATAGCGGCGCTGACGGCGGTTTTCATTCTCGCTCTCGCTTTCTCTCGTGGGCTTAAATGGGAATTTTCTTGGCATGCAGTCGAGTTACGTAGTTCCTGATACTTTTTAAGAATAGTTCTGTCGATTTGGCCAAAAGAAACGTGATTGAAACATGATCCGCTGACTTCCCGTGGCAGATCATTTCCCAGCAGAGCAGGATTAAATGGGAATTTTCTTGGTACGCAGTCGAGTTACGTAGTTC
>JAPYZJ010000344.1:0-188497 GCA_030522765.1 Ophioninae sp. B BG-2022a
AAATATATATATATATATATATATTTATATATATATATATATATATATATAAAGGATAGACGCGGTCAAACAAATAATTAAAACGCTTGGGTTCTCGCCGAGACGAGACCGTCCAGGAGCGATAAATTAATTGCGTCTCTCTTTCTCTCTCTCCCTCAATCTGTCTCTGTCTCTTGACATATATCCATGCGTGCGTCAATACCGCCCATAGAATTCATCACTGATGTTTGCGTATTAAAAAAAAGTAAAAAACGATGATACAAAAAAATAAAAAAAAAAGGAAAAAAATAATAATAATAATAAAACGTCGCGTGGCCAATCGTGACGAAAAAAAAAAAAATCTTCACGCAGTGAGATATCTTTCGTTTCGTACTCCTCGAAAGCACCCTCCGGCTCTTGAACTTCTAATTGACTCGAGCGTAAAATACTTCATCCCGGGAGACTACGCTATCCGCACATTGTCATAAAATCGAACAGCGGGTCGTTAAAAATGGATACGCCGTTGAGATAATACGGTACGCGAGTCTGGATATTTCAAGGAAGCTTTTCGCTTCGTTGGAAGGGAATGAAGGATTCGAGAGTCTAGATGTCAAATGGCTTTTTCACGCGGCGACAAATTTCAATGCATCTATGCGAGAGGGATGGGGGCGTAGTAATTTTTTGCGAAACTGAACGAATGATCGTTTCGTAATTCACGATATAACGTGGAGAGATTGACGACTCGAGAATAGACAAATCGATCGTAAAAGTCTAGTAATACGTGGGACAAGAAAATAATAAAAATATAAGGACGAGAGCGCAAAGATAATCGACCGGATTAATGGTCCAAATAATCTTTTTCCTAGAACTTCCTCGAGAACGAAAATTTGTAAAATGGTGAAATATTTTTTTGTCGTTCAATTGCAGGTGGTGATGTGCGGGGCGATGCCGGCAATGGTGCGCTCCGTGAGTCTCTATTCGACTTGCAGCGGAGACAATATTACCGTAATCGGCCGCACGGTCAAGACCATGGCCAAAGATGACCAAACAGCTCCTTTTCGTAAGTATAGCATTTTTTTCTTATTTCGATTTTTGATTATTATTTTATTTTATTTCGTCTTTTTAAACCTTTTAAGAATTCTCTATGTAATAGTAAATTTTCTTGTGGTTAAGCGAATCATGGAATTTTATTAATTATTAAATTAAATGAAGAAAATCATTACATTTTATTCATCATCAAATCAGAAAAAGAAAATCATTAAATTTTATTCATCATCAAATGAAATAAAAAAAATCATGTAACTTAATTCATCATCAAATCAAATGAAGAAAATCATAAAATTGTATTCAACATCGAATCGAATGAAGAAAATCATGTAACTCAATTCATCTTCAAATCAAATGAAGAAAATCATGAAATTGTATTCAACTCCAAATCAAATGAAGAAAATCATGAAATTTTATTCATCATCAAATCAAATCAAATAAATCATGCAATTTTATTCATCACCGAATCAAATCAAGAAACTAATGAAATGTTATTTATCATCAAATCAAATCAAGAAAATCATGAGATTTTATTCATCCTCAAATCAAATAAAGAAAATCATGAAATTTTACTCATCATCGAATCAAATAAAAAAAATCATGAAATTTTATTTCTCTAAATCAAGAAATAAACCTACATTGATTTGGACTTCGAAATGGAGTGCTAGAAAGAAAAAATTCTCCTGTACGTATATATGTTCGGTATGTTACACAGAAGTGCTAAAGACGATAATTTATGCGTACAAGCAGCTATCGATCGGCACTCTGCTCTTATCGTCCTGGTATCTTCCACAGGAAGTTGCACGAAAAAGAGCAAGAACATTCATAAACGGCAGCCCCGGAGATCGCCCCATGGATTTCCACTGAATTTTTTCCCCTTTAGAAAAACCTCGTTTCTTTTTCAGTCCCCTTTTCGCAAACACGCGGCGGTTTATCGGCTGGCTCGCAATTCTTCTCTCCCACGAAATTGCAGTGTGCTGCATTAGTAGACCAGCTTTGAGAGTCAAAAAAAGAGCACGAAAAATATATGTTGGATGTATGAGGAAAGGATAACGTAAAATCGAACACTGACACGCAAGAGGGCCCACTAGGTGAACGGTCACCATCCGAAATTATAGGATTCGACATATGAAGCTTTCGTCCACATCTCGATTCTTTCATTCAAATTCTTTCCAATCTCTCAAGGGATCATTTAATTAAAAAAGTTGTAATTTTTAAAGCTTTAAAGACTGGAATGTTTGTTCAATTAATTTCCAATCCTTCTATTATTTGGATTATTTGTTTTCAAAAGTGGTAATTTTTTAGAGATTGAAATATTAGTCTAAATGTTTTCCAACCCCTTAAGGAGTTTGTTTGGGTTTAAAGACTGAAATGTTTGTTCATAATACTTTTCAACTCCTTCAAGTATTATTTTCAAGACTGTCGAACGTCATAACGAATTTATAGCCAAAAGTAACAATGATAATGGTTTTCTTAAATTATCATTTTATTTTAATCCAAAAGTCTAAATATGAATTTTGCCCGATTTAACTTGAAAAATAATTGAACAAAAATTGAAAAATTAAGAATTTAATCTCTCTTCTCATCTCCAAATCTAACGATGAACTTCCCTGAAAAGTCTTCCCTTTTTCCCCAGGTTTTTCATAGTTGTCCCGATGTCCTGTAAAGCTTGAAACTTGTCATTCGAACCAGAAAAATATTAGGTTGTCTCTACAGTCTCTGAATTCTCCGAAACAGAGTCGATAACTACAAATGGCCCTAGTGTAACCATCTAGATCGAAGAAAACGAAAAAATGAGGGTAAAAGTGAAGATAATCATACAATCGATGCGCGGTGTTGGAAACGGCCACCGAATTATCGCCAAAGCTCTAATCGAAGCTCTCGCGTGCATCGAACAATTTTCATCGTACTACAATTTCCGACAGTGTTCGTTGCACGAAACGTTGCGCCTATCGCCATATTTCATACGAGGTGTACGTGTGTTGGCAGCAAAATAAGACTCGAGATCTCGAGAGTTGGTCGATGGAATGTGCCTGTAAGTACGAAAGGAAACGAGAACTGGCTGTCCGCCCTCCTGTGGCGGTTTACCTCTCTCAACCCGATATCCTCGAGATTCGAGGTTTTCTCCTTCGTATTATAGCGGAAAGGATCGTGAAGAGAGGGGTTGGAGGGGGGCGGAGAAAATTAAGAGAGATAAAGGCAGAGAGCCGTTTGTCGAGAAACCCAAAAGGCCAAAGCTTCGACTGGCTTGAGGTGTAAGATGGTGGGGTAGAGAAGAAAGAAGGGAAAAAATATATAAGCGCTTGGACAAACAGAGGAACCACTTTTTCGCACCGGTCTCACTCACGGGTTGCCGCCTTCCAAGATTCATCATACGTAACATCCTCTCCTATGCATAACCACCGTGCTTTCTTCGAGCTGTATTTTTTTGAGAATTTCTTTCCCAACTGGAAAACGTACTTAATTAGCACTGGAGTACAATTGATTTTTTCGTGAATGTTGATTTATGTGGTTGGATATGGGACATGATTCAGTTTGTGATGAACAGGTTAGGCAATTTTAGGGAATTTTATTTGGAGGCCTTGGGGCAAGTGTGCGCATATTATCGAGTACGTATGCGCGACGAGATTTAACAAAAATGGAGTTCACATTTTTTTAAATAATGCCCTTGTTAGTACAAGTTCGATCGAGAAATAATTGCCATGTTAAAGTAGTCGATTAACGAATGCTTCGAATAATTTAGTATTCTTTAATTCCAGTGTAAATTAACGATTTGACGAAAATTGATACGAAAAAACCGTGGACTTGTGTTCCATGATAGTATGGTTGTTACGATCGACACTGGATGACTCGAAAGAAGCCTGTTACCAGAACTTTAGTTATTTCGAAAATGGAACTATTCTTCGTCGTAAAAAATCTATTTCAATAATGAAGCTTGATTGACCAGCAATCTTCATCACCATATTTCCTCTACCTCATCCAATCATCCCTCTGATTTCTACGATTTTGCAAAAGCGAAGATTGAAAATCTTCTTTCCACCTTGTTTAGCCGACTTTCACTGGACGCCATAGTCGAAACGATTGAAAAGCCATATTCGTCCTCGATTAAACCAAATCCCCACTTCGTTGATTCTCTACACGGATGGGTACCAACACACGTACTAAACACTCTCACACTCACCAGCGTCAATCGACTCGCTGGGAATTTAATTATTCCAGTATCAAGGAGAACTGTGATTATCGCGTCAGGCTGGCAAAGCAGCAAACCAGGCGCATCGTATACCTGTCGCACCTTTGATCCGTATGGATGCTCTCTTCCAGATATGAGCGTCCGCAGGCACGTTTCTTACCGATGCATCATATCTCTCGCAAGTACGGAATACGACCACCAATCGTTTTCAACCAAACCCTCTTAAACCCCCCTCCCCTCCTCGCCGTCTTTGCCAACTATCCGACTCTTTGCTAAGATCTTCCTGGCAGGGCACCCAGGAAAGATGAAAAGACCGCGCTTAACCCTCCGAGAATAAGAGGAACAAGGAGGTCGAGAAAGATGAGGAAGGTGCACCAACCAATCGTCCGTTTAGGTGTTAATGATAGGGTCACTATATACTCTCGCCCGTTCGTAACAAGAGCAACTCTCCAGCAGAGAGAATCCTCTCTCTCTCTCTCTTTCTCTCTTTCTCTCTCCGCGGCTTTTTATCTTCCGCGCACGCTCTCTCGTCCTTCATTCCCTCGCACGTTCAATCGTTCACTCGCTCTTGCCTTTTTATTCCTTTGTAGCTTTCATGACGCCGACACTTGCTTGTTTTTTCTGGTAACCAGTGGTTCTCCTACTCCCCATCGGTATGGAAAATTGACACGGTATCTCTCGTGAAAATAAGAGTATTTGAGGACTTGTTTGATAATTAGCTGCTAAGGGCTTGGTTGAAGCTTTCCTCATCAGGGAAGTCTTGAATGAGTCTTCAAAGGCTCTCATTGTGGCTTCAATCAAGATTGATACATTGTGGTTTTTTTGGCATTATAAGGATGGGTCGGTATCAATAATTGCGCGTAAATCCTTCGTAGTATTTTAATTAGTAAACTCGATTACTTTGTAATAGTTAAAAATAGGATGGAAAATTGGCCATTTTTTAAATTAAATTTTGCTTCTCAGCTTCAATTACGTAATTTAGATTGGGTCTTTGAAGCTGAGAAGGACTAAGAATCCATGTACCTCATTGGAGTCTTAATAAAATCTTAATAAAGTCTTAATTTTCATATTAGCCCTCCCGTTTGTCCCCTGCAACCATAACCTCAAAAATTCAATTTTTTTCCAATCTGGGAGATCTAATTCAATTTTTAGCCGACTTCAAAAAAAAACGGAGGTTCTCAGTTCGACCCGTATGTTTGTATGTATGTTTGTCCGCGATTATCTCGAGTTTGGCTGAACCGATTTTGATGGGGTTTTAAAAAAAAGTATTTGTTATCAAATCAGCGTTTCCATTTGTCCCTTGAAGCAAACCGTAACATCAAAAAATCAAATTTGGAATCTAGGAGAGATCAAATTCAATTATTACATTATCTCTTCCGTTTGTCTCTTGAAACCAATCGTAACCTCAAAAAATCAAATTTGTGATCTGTGAGATTTTAATTCCGATCAGGGCTTGCGAATCGATTTTGGCAAATCGGTTGGCTGCTCGGCGGATCGATGTTGGTGGGGAATCCATACTTCGAGGCTTCTTTTTGTTTTGTAACTTGAATCTTCGCGGCTTCATCTTCTATAGGTTGACGCGGCGTGGTGTGTTATGGAAAGCCTGGTATCGGTGGACTCCTCCCACTCATGATTATCCGGGGTAATCGTGCCTAAAAGCCCGTGCTCGCTTTTGATTAAAATTGGCTTTTAATTCATTTGGGCAAGCCTCTAATCTAGGGCGGCGTCGGCGCCCGATCAGAGGTTGCGCACCCTCTTCAACCCCGATCATCGTCATCCTATGCTCGGTATCCATATACTTTCGTGGTTATTATTATCGCCCCCCTGAATCACGATCCATGGGCAAAGGTAGAATCTGTAGGAATATCGAATGATGAGAGATTCAGTTTTCGGTTGCGTACGCGATTGCAACCTGTCCAACTAATAGTGGCTATTGAAAATCAATGAAATCGCTATTGATGGTTAAGATCGATGATCCAAGTTGGCTTCGCAAAGGGATGGAACAACCGGTATGAGTTTCGTGAATTTCTGACATTTCGATGGGTGTCTCGATAACTGATGGGTAGAATGAGATAGAGCTTGATCGTTCGATATAATAAAATCGATTTAGTGACTCCTGGACTGAAAAACATTTCAGTCTTTGTCTCTGGTGCCTTTAACCCTGTAATTTTACTTCTTCGACGTGTTGAATCGTCGAAATAACGAAATAACAAAAATAATATATTTTTTTTAATTATAATTTTTGGGTGATAGCATTGAAAAAATGGAGTTCACAGGAAATCTTAATAATTACGTAATGAGTCATATATTGAAAAGAAGATTATCATGGATTATCGTCTTGGACACCCAAATGTTTAAAAAACACGTTTTACGTGTATTTTTTTAACTCAACAAAGTGAAAATCATGAGTTACAACGTAAGTAGGATATCTTGAAGAACTTTTAAAATTGCCACTGGAACTCTCGAAAACAAAGGAAACAAATTTTTTTAAAGAATCAATAAAAAATGTTAATTTCATTAAATTCTAATAATAAACTTTTCCTCATTCATTTGCTAATTAATAAAAAAACGTCAACCTGTACATCAATGAGATTTAAATATTGACCTGTCGATTTAAAGTACTCGGTATATTTAAAAAAAATAATAAATACATCATCTTTTCATTAAAAAAGATTACTAAAAATGTTTCATTTGATACATTTATTAAATAATAAAATAACATATTGATCCGTCGAGAAAAATTAGATACGTTCAAAACGAAATAGTCTCTGTGCGACCATGGAGTGTCAATGTCATCGTCAATCCTCGGGAAGTCCTGCAGTGGCGTAGCCAAACAACAAAAAAATGCTTTTCGTTTACTTTTATAAAACCTGTATGTCCGTAGATATATCGGATGTATGCACACGAAGTATCTCATCTTGAGGGGTCTTTAATTAGTCCGAAGGAATAATCATTTTTACGGAGTGTCGCGATGTGGATGAGAAGTGACTGCCCTTCCCCCCCCCCCCCTCTTTCTCTCTACCTTCCTTTCGTTGAGTAATCTGCATTTCTCCTCAGTAAGAGCTCATTCGAGGTTGCGCGCTCGTTTGAAGTGTTCTGTAATAACCGTGATAAAATCGTCCTTGAGGGCTTCGCTCACTGTGGCTGTGGCTACGGAATCATCGAATATACAGTTATACACGTGTGTAAATGGCTCATCTGGAGAAGCCCGCTTGAATTACCCGACGATCGATTGATCTCGATCCCCGAGATTGCGACTCGTCCCGACAGCGAAGGCTTAGATCTGCCAGGATAGAAGACGATTAGCCCCTGAGGCCGCCCGATAGGCGGTACGCGCAAAGGGAGCCTCGCGAGAGAGAACAAATTGCGCTCGAGCTTGCGAGACTTTGCACCAGGGTCATCGCGTTGAGAGCGGAAGAGAGAAGGATAGATTATAGATTAATAAATACAGATGTGGATAGCGAGAGAGAAAGAGAGAGAGAGAGAATAAACGAGTCAGAGGGATGATAATGATAATGATGATGATGATGATGATTATATTTGTTAAGCTCTAGTAAACTATGGAGCTAAATTAACAATACACAAAATACAATACATATAAGTTTGTTTGGGTTTGGTGGATAAATATGGAAAATACAATACATATGAGTTTGTTTGGGTTTGGTGGATAAATATGAAAAATTCAATACATATGAGTTTGTTTGGGTTTGGTGGATAAATATGAAAAATACAATACATATAAGTTTGTTTGGGTTTAGTGGATAAATATGGAAAATACAATACATATGAGTTTATTTGGGTTTGGTGGATAAATATGTAAAATACTTAACCCAAAAATCGGAGATTGCAAATAATAAAATACAATTAGTAGACTTGAATGATCACAAATTACAATAATAATACAATTAGAGTCATGGATCGACAATAATGGTTCATGTGGTCATCTGCAATAATATGATTATAAGAGATCGATCTAACACACGATCGAGAACTAGCAACTGTACGACGCACTTTACGAAAATGAATATGAGTACAATAATAGAGGAAGATATAATCAGAGAGACAGAGAGAGAGAGAGAGGCTAAAAGAGTATAATTAGTTGATTGGTAATTATTTAAAATACCCTAGACCACTATTCAGACCGAATATAAAGATTTAAAAACATAACAATGATAACAATATAAAAAAACAATAACAAAATAAAAGATAACAGGGAGACAGCTTCCTGATAGTCGGAAAGGTGTCTACCACAGAGGACACTCGATACACCCTTAAGGCGAGAGGGAAGAGTAAACTGCAATGATCGCCAACCACGAGAGATCGGCGTTCCATCGCTGGGATATATTCAATTAATTAATGGAAGCGATGCAATTAATTGAAGTGGGCCGTGCATGTCTGCATATTGTATATGAGCTTCAGGGCTTTTATACCGACACGCCGAACGGTTTTTCTTTTTTCTCTCTTTCTCTCTCTGTCCATCTATCTATCTCTCTCGTTCTCCGCGTCACTGGCCTCTCGATGTCTATACCGTTACCCCGTTGGTCACCACTTCGAGATTAAGTCTTTTCCCTTCCCTCTTGTCTCTTTTTTCGTTGACGTATTCCGCTTCCGCGCAGACGTCGATGAACCAAGAAAGTCCGCAGGTGTTTGGTCGGATGCTGACGTGGTATTGGAAGAAAGGTTGCATTCGAGATGAGAACGAGAAAGAAAATACGAAGTAAACGGTTGGAGTGGGAAAAGCAGAGAGAAAAAAAAGTGCCTTTACGAGGCAGCAAGGGGACATTCTTGATTTCCCATTCCTCTCTTATTATCCTAACGTGAGCCACCCGAAGAGAACCACTTGAATTTAACGAGGTACCAGTGGAGGCAAACGGGCCACCCTGCATACCCTGAATTCTCTTCCTTGTTTTGTCTTAGAATTTCATAATCATTCCTTGTCTGCAATGGCCACCGAATCTCCTGCTCACTTCATCGAATACACCTAGATATAAAATCATAGGATCTTGTGCGTGTGGTCCGTCTTCATTATCGGCCTACACCACACAGTAAAATTAGACTGCATGAAACGTTGTGGTCTAAAGTGCCATTGCGAGGTATCAAGAGTCTTGAACGTCCATAGACATCGAGTCTTGAACGTCCGTAGTGCATCAATCAAAAGATTTAGTTGTTGGAATCTGACCAATTAGGCAGATGTGCAGTTCTGCCTAATTGGTCAACCTTTTTAGTTTGCTTCGAATGATAGTTTCGTAAGACAACTTCGTGATTCTTCTCTCCAGTATATTTGATTTCTTCTTCTGTGCTACACAAGTACTGATAAACTGACGATCAGGTGAAACCTGGCGATTACCTACAGTTAGGTTCCTTTTCTACAGTCTCGCAATAATTGATGTACCCATCTGTCGTGTGCAAAAAGACAAGCAGTCCTAGAACACTTTCAAATAAAGTTACCTCCTTATCTATCGAAAATGGCTGGATAGATACTGCCTAAAATGGCTGGATAAATACTGCCTAAAATGGCTGGATAAATACTGCCTAAAATGCCTGGACAATGGCACCCTGAAATGGCTAGGTAGCAACTACCCAAAATGCCTGGATCCTAACTAAAAGAGCTGTCTAGGGTTGATTCGAAAACTTACTGGAGCTTGCCAGCAGTTGCGTGGTCCTCCAAGTAAATAATGAAGACACAAACGTTTGTTCCCATCTAACCTAAGAACGAAGATCGTTTCACTGATGAAAGTATATTGCTCATCGAAATTCCGTAATATTTTTCGGATTGGACTTTTTGTTGGGAGCGGAGTAAAAAAAAAGAGGGAACAGAGCGCGACTGGTAGATCAGCAAGGCTGCACTTGGCTGAGTCGAAGCTCGGCTATGCAAGGTACGGGTTTGGCCCGTTGTGGCCTGCTAAGTGGCAAAGCACACAACGTCTGTGTCTCCTTCATTAGCACCAACTAGCCACAAGCAAATGTGGCTATATAGCGGCTCCGCGACAATTCACCGAGCAGAGTCCGTCTTTCTTTGCCTCGTAGAACAGTCTGTACACGAGTACTGAGTCTCGATGCCGCGCTGTGTTCCTTCGCGAAAGAGGCGAGGAGAGGCATTTCACCAATGTGGGTACAAGTCGGGCTCTTGTCATAAACCTCGACGAGGCTTCTCTTCTTGGAAACGCCACTCTGCGTGTACATGTGTTCAGGTGTACTTTTGCGTCTAAGTACGTCCACGAGTGTGTGTGTCGTTCTATGTGTTGTATATACAAGGTGGGCATCAGGAGTGACGTTTAAACCTAAAATTTAGATGCCTAATATTGGGGTTATTCCAATCACCCTTATGTTCAACGATTTTCTATAATTCAAAAAGTCAATTCTTTTTTCAAGATTTTTTTCGGTATTTTCACTAGATGTGGATTCTGATCTTTTTTTCTCTTACTTTATGGAAGCTTGGGGATATTTTTTTGGTGATAATTAATTATCATAGTATTAAATACGACCTAGGAAATTATGGTTTACCCAGTGAAACATTGCCTCCTGAAACGTGATGGAATGATCGTCGAAATTTCAAAATTGTTGTTCTAGAGCAGTTATAAAAATATTTTTAATGGCAATAATACATAAAGGTATGTCGTATGTCCCTCAATATTAGGCATTCAAATTTGACCGTTGGACATCACTTGTCTGGACACCCTGTATGTGTGTTTGTGGGTCTGTGTGCAGATATACATAAACCTTCCATCGCAAATGAAACGCGTAAACGTAGTTTTCCTCGTAACACATCAATCGGGTCAGAATCTACCCTAAATACCATTATTATGGAGCAAAAAGGATCTTTCGTCAAGTTCGATGTTTCCTTTGTATTTCCCTCAAGTATAATCAATGATATTTGAAAATCCTTGATTTTCGTCTGTTCCAGAGTTGCTGACGACACAGTCGGAAGACTTCAGTGGAAAACTGTACATCTACGCCGAGAAGTCCCAACGATACATCTGTTTCAACAAACGTTGGAAACCCGTTGCATTGGTGCGTATAAAAACCCAAACAAACCCAAAAAATCGTAATAATCTGTGATCGGAGATATAAGTCAACAGGCCAAAATGGGACGTCATTCGTTGCATAATTGGAAAAGAAAACATCGATTTTCCATGTTTTTGAATTCTATTTTCCAAAGGTTGGTTGCGTTTCAAATTTTTCGTAAGGATCTTCTAATGAAAAAAAAAAACATTGAGGGAATTTCGTTAGCCAAAATATGCCAAAAATTAGTCGAATCAATAGAAAAGGATTCAATTCGTTGTTTTCCAATGTTGCAAACTTGGTGGTCACAAAATGCGACCACAAAAAATCTCAATCGATCACCCTCATTGATTACAGCCGAAGAAGCAGAGGGACGCAATGTGCCAGTTCTACGAGACGTACAACGGTGCGTTTTTTAGGTACAGGAGTGCGGTCGACAGCAATCACATGCTCGGCTTCAACAAGTGGGGCAAACCGATAAGAAATCAGCGGGGTCGTCAGGAGTGTTTCAATTTCCTCAAATACAATCCTAATATGGAGGAACGTTTGGAGCGTCACAACGATCTCGTGTCGGGTAGAACGGGTGGTAAAAATCCGAAAAGTGGCAATCACGGTTTAAACGGACGCCACGGTGGATCGTCAAGACGGGACATCCTTCAGCATCCAAGAAAACATCAACAGCCACCTGTAACGTCTCACAATCAACAGCAGCATCAGCAGCAGCAGCACAGAGCAAAGAAGAATTTGTTGCAGGCGGATGAGGTGCCGAGAGAAATGATGATAATGTCGATGTCCCATCGTCATAGACACTCGAATCGTCTCAAGCCCCCGCACGAAGATATCCCGAGCCCACGAAGACGACATCACCAGAGTCGTCTTCTCGAGGCTACCAAGTATTGAGCCAACGTTCGTATACACCCGGATACATAATATACAGTATATATGTATACAGGGTGACCGGTTATCTGTCCTACTCTTTGAAAGCCCGTAAACGTCGCTTGAATCAAATTAAGCCCCATAAACTAGGACCCAAAATTAAATTATTGAGTCATTATGGTTTTATGATTAATTACTATTTGTCAGACTCGTCACCAAAAGTAACTTATCAAAAAACATACCCCGTTCTGAATGAACAAAATGTTTTTGAAATATGACGAATTACAACAAAAAGGCGCACATCGAAAATTCACATAATTACAGAATTAAAAGCGTGGTAATTAAAGATCTTTTATATCCGAGCTTACGAGAATTTGATTCAATCTTTTTTTTCGAAATTGCATTACACTTTATTTTGTCATAATTAATTTGTCACCTTTTAAAAACGTGTCAATTATTCGGAGTGGCATGTTTTTAAAAAGGTTGATTTTCGGTGATGAGTCTCAAGATTTAAAAAAAATCGTAAAGCCATCACGACTCCTACTATTCGAAGTACTACATTTTGCCCCCCTAATTTCTGGGGCTTGATGTGATTGAAATGTGTTCTAGAATGACTCGTTTAAAAAAAAATCGAATGTTCGGTCATCCTGTGTAATATATATATATCTATACATATATATCTATATGTATACGTACACACACACACATAAATATAAGTGTGTGCGTGTATGTGTATGTGTGTGTGTGTGTGTATATACATATACGTATGTATACTCAATACAGCTCGGCTCGAAGATCAAGACTGCCTCTCACCTGTGACATTACGAGATCTACTCGCGGCTAGTACTACTATAATAATAAAGAAGACAAACAGAATCGAGAGAAGTGCGATTGGAGAGTCCCGGAATCTCGGCAACCGGACCGTTCCCGCCGACATTTTGGCAACCTAAAACAAAACGCCGTTAATAGACGAATATCAGTGTATAAATGTACGCGTCGTTCGAGAGAAAGCGAGAGAGAGAGAGAGAGAGAGAGAGAGAGAGAGAGAGAGAGAGAGAAAGAGAGAGAGAGAGAGAGAGAGAATGATAACAAAAAAAGAAACCAACAAAAAAAAACAGATCGAACGCGCAGCCTTCCAAGATCTCCGGGTTGATCCAACGCGCAATCGGTGTGCGCGCGCGAGTCACGGAAGAGCCGCGAGGTAGCGCTGGCGTCTCGTTCTTAGCGCGCATGCGCGGTATGCCAGATGCGCATGCGCGCTGGATCATCGAAGCGCCGCGCACGCGCGGTACGCCGGATGCGCATGCGCGCTGGATCAACGAAACGCCGCGCATGCGCGCTGGATCATCGAAACGCCGCGTCAAACGCGTTTGCCGCGCGTTACACGCTCACTCGCTTCCATCGCCAAATTCGCCTGCGCGCAAATGACAGAAAAAGAAGAAGAAAACGCCTACGTAGTGTGTATACGCATGAGTGGTTTTTTTTTTACTTCGTGATCGTTTCTTTTTTTTTGACTCTTCAATTCGATGATAATATCGCGATGGGGAGGACGTCGCGAGTGCACGCTCGTTGTCTGATAATCGAAATGGCCGATTGGTAGACTCGTATTTACCACGTTTCGTACCACCGCCGAGTGGGAAACTTTTTTCCTTTCACTTGTACAGTTGCGTGATTGAATGCGAAGGTTTGGGTTTGTTGGAAGAGAAACAAAAAAAAAAAAAAAACCCCAAACGAACCCAAACCTTTGGTCCTTCCTCGAAGTGAGGAAGGCAACCGGAAATGTTTCGAGATTACTTGTATTTATTCTATTCCAATTGTTCTTTGTTTTTGTGCCAGTTACAGGAAAGCCTCCAATGGTGGAATCTTCCAATTTGGCGTGTTTTTTTGTTCGCTGAGATTCGAAGAGCGATGGTTACGGCTCATTCGGATTTCCATTTCGTTTAAATTTCTTTTTTCACCCTCATCGCCAATTATTCGTGTAAATAAAATCGAAGAGCCTCAACGATCGCTCGTGGTTAATACTTGGGATCGTAGAATCAACGAAGAATCCATAAAACTTTGATACCTACCGAAAATAACGATTTTCTAAACTCGTATACATCTCCGATGCAGTCCTTTACTTGAGTCTTGAGTCAATTATCATTTTTCATGAGTTCTTTCGATGCTTCGGTATTTCTATTGGATATCAGCTGTATTGTGTATCATCGGATGCTCGAAATCATTTTTTTTTTATTTAAAGAAAAGAAACAAAAGGACGAAACGAAAAATGAAAAAAAAAAAAAAAGTTGCATCAGTTCTGGGACACGAGCTGCCAGTCACTTCGCCGATAACGATGCAGCTGTACGAATGCGCACGGATTATTCATTTTAAGCGTAAGCGAAAATTCTCGCCCCGCATCTGCTCGAGTGCGATTATGTTACGATTAGAAGAGATTATATGCGATGAGTGCGTCGACGCGTGCTTGTGACGAGATCGTGAGAATGTACCTTTTTTTTTTGTTCGGTTTGCTTATTTGCGAATGTGTGCGAGTGCGTGTAATATACTTCATACCGTTAATGAATTTAATCCTTAGGACGCTATTGCAGACTGTATTACTAGGTTAGGTCCATTATATATGTATATATACAGGGTCACCGGCAATTCGTCGTATTCCTTGAAAGAACTCATTTTAGAGCTCATTTCAATCAAATAGAGCTCCATCATCCAAGTCACTAAAAAGAAATAAATTTTTAAAAATACCACTGAATATTCAAAAATTATGCATTGAAAGTTGACACGAAAAAAATGTCTGGAATTTGCATAATTTCATAAATAAATAAATCAGGCATTTAATATATTCTATTTCGGAAGTCATGTCAATTTTGGGCATGCATTTTTTAAAATGGTATCATTTCGTCACTTTAAAAAAAAACGTATCAATTTAATACTCCCAGTGGAGTATTTTTCGAAATGATTTGTTTTTAGGCACAAGCTGGAACATTTTTAGAAAAATAGTAAAATTATCATAACTCTGTAATTACTGAATTTTGAGCCCGAGTTGATGGGATTTAATTTCATTCAAATGGCCTTTAGAATAACCCCTTTCAAGTAATAGGTCGAATTACCGGTCACCCTGTATATATATGCTCATATATATTATATACGCGGTGACGACTCCGCGACCGGACGCCTCAGCTCTTTGGTTACTTTTCTCATCGCTGGAGGAGGAAAACAAGAAACGAAAAAATCATGAAAAAAATGATTTGGATAAAAAATATTAAAAAAACCTTCGAGAGTGAGAAAAGTGGCTAAAGTGTCGTCGCTCGTCGTTCATTCCCCCATTCAAGGGCAGAGTCGTCGCTCAAGGAGCGTCAGCCCCTTTCCGAAAAAAAACAGAGGCAAAAAAAAAAAACAAAAACAAAACGAAAAAATAAAATCGCTCCCTAGGTAGCTTATTTATTGAAGTCACAAGTTTAGGAACTAATGCGAAACTGACCCGATCGCAATCCTTCCTTATCCCTTGGTACGTATTTTAGAAACGAACAGAAGAAGTACAGTTGGGGAAAAGAAAAAGAAGAATGGAGAAAAAAATAATAAACAAAACAATACTTGCACGTTGCTCTCTCTGCCCTGGTTGCTGCTGCCGCTGTTCAACATTGGTGAACTTTCTTTTTTTTTTTTTGGTTTTTAATTTTTTTGCCATCGCCATTCCTTTTCGTATCCAAAGTTTCACACTTTCGTCAGTTCAGAGAGGAGGAGGGGGAAGATGAAACGAAACGCTTTTTTTTCTCGATTTGATTCGCGTACGGTTATGTCGGGCCAATTTGGTTCACGTCGGATTGCCACGTACAGCGATCGTAAAACGTCTGCGGGTCAGGTAAAGTGCTCATTGATTATCTCTGTCCTCCTACGTCAACTCGATTCTCTCACGTGTAGCTTCAGTGTTTTTCGACGCTCTTTTTTGTTTTTTTTTTGTTTTCTTTTTTTTTAATTTTGAATGAAAATAATAAAAAAATACTCAGTACCCGATCAGTCTACTTTTACTTCGAAAATAATTTTTCTCCGATTTTTTTTCGTGCATTGACTTCTTTGTTCAACTCGTTTTTTTTTTCGTCATCGAAGGTCTCCAGACGTGTGCTTTTTTGTACGTGTAGCGTGGAAAAAAGAATTGAGGAAATCTGCGAAGAACCGAAGAGTCCTGGCAAAAAAAAAGAGGGAAGAAAGAATCCTTCGTTGAATGAAAACGTACGTTGAAACAGCCAGCTTTTTTTCTCGCTTCCCTCCGCGTTGCCAACTTCCGCCAAAACTCTTTTCAACATTTGATGTTTTCGCCAAAATTCAACCTCGCTTGAATTTTGCTTCTTTAGGTTTATTTATGTTTCTTTTGCAAATGACACGACGAGGCAACGAGTGGTCGTTGCGAGAAAAATTTTTTTTTTTTCATCCTGGATAATCGACGAAAAACAGGAGAAGGAGAAGCGAATGAATAAGAGCAGCGAACCTCAACACGAGTGGAAGAAAACGAGACACGAATACCTGAAACATAATATAACAAAATTAAAAAAAAAGAAGAAGAAAGAAAGAACTAGACGAGAAAAAAAAACAGTTAAAATGTGAAAAACTGACGCTTATAATTGAATAACAAGACAACTAATGTTACGTGTAATGTATTGTATCGTAATGTGGTCCTGTAAAGCCACGTTAAAAAATAAAAAAAATAATCTAATCGTTTTTGTATGTATAAGCATAATGTCAAAGAGCGTCGACGAAGAAAACAAATGAATAGAAACGTGCTACGACCCGCGCCATCTTAACTCCGCGAAATTTCACGAAAATTAATTTTCTCAATACAAATCTTAACCTCGATATTTTTATAGCATTATTTTCCGAACCAATCAGGAATTAGTGAAAAAACAAAGAGAAAGAAAAAAAGAAGAATATCAATTCCTGAAATCAACAGACAATTATCAATTCGAACACGCTTGTATCGAAAACCGGAAGGTAAATTTAGCGAATCAAATAAACCAAATTACAATTAAAATTAAAAAAAAGAAAACGTAAAGCGAAGATTTAAAAAATTGCAAGAATCGATTAACTGATTTCGTGGCTACCTCCGGAACCCAATTAACCCTCATCCGATCCAGTCTACAGTAGAAATAATTCAATTACCGATCAATCTCGCCAACAGGACAGGTCGATGGAGACAGACAGCAGATATAGATTTATCACGAGGTGTGTTTCACCCTCCCCCCTCCCCCCAGATAACGCTGAATTGCGACTCGACAGTGAGGGTTTTCGTATTTTTTTTTCTTCAAAATTTCGAATCCATTCATTCTTCTTTTTTTTTCAAAATCAATTTTCCTTTCCAAATTCTCTCACCATGAACGGAATCAGCGACAAGAGGAAGCGAAGGAACAGAAGAAGAATCTGACTACCGTAGATAGATAGTATACATAATGAATAATTAAATGAATAAAAAAAACTAAAGTATAAATATTATATATATATACATATGTATATGTATGTGTGTGTATGTATATATATATGTACATATATATATATACATATATACATATGAAAGATGATGTCTATTGTAAGATATTTAATACCAATTTGTTAGGCACACTCGATTAATAATAATGATGATGACGATGATGAATGATGATAATAATATTAATAATAATGACAATGGTAAAGTCGCGATCGCCGGTGTATTTCTTTTTCTTTTTTTTCACATAAATGAAAGAAAAGGGGTAATTACAGCTAGAGGGGAATTAACAGGGGAGAGTGGGTGATATTCAGAGACGAGCAACGATGATCGCGTCTGATGAACCTACATATACACACATCCACACATACACACAAACACACTATTCGCGTTGTAACATAGAGGCATACTCCGTTATCCACTAAATCGATGTGTCGATGTAAACGGGCGTGCTAAAATCGTAAAATTGGCAGTGGGAACGATTTTAACGCTGAGCGTGATAAATCACTGTAGGAACGTTGACCTTGCTTTTTTTTTAAATATATTGTAATTTTTCACAGTCTTGGTGAAAGAGTTTCTTATTTATTTTTTTTTATTGAAAAATTATTTTTCGTGTCCAGCGAGTGTTTTTTTTTCGGACTTCGTGGATCTCAGGCCAGTGACTTAATCAATTTTTCTACGAACGAGAGATTTCGATTGTTATGATTGTGCAAAAAAAAAATTGTTTTTTGCACTTTCGCACTTTCGAGACCCAATGGAAACTCTTTCCCCTGGAGTATTTAAGACCCTCAGATACACGAGTTTACCTGCGAGTACAGCACGCCCGGCAGCAGCTAGCAATAAAAAAAAAAAGAAACAAATAACATTCCAACGTTAACGAAAAAAAAAACACGTTCATACTGCGAGTTCTGTAACTGTGTGCCGCCGAGAGAAAAGAAAAACACTGTCGAATACATGCTCATACACTGCTATAAAATTTTGTCGTACGATTATTTATCATTCCCATCCCAAAATTTAACGGGTTACACCTAGTTTGCTGCCAGAAAATAAAGGTGCTTTCGTCATTTTTTTTTAAATGAGTACAGGTTTTTATTAATTTTTTTATTTTCATTTCAATTATATTTGAAATTTTTTTATTGGCACATTTTTATAAATAACGGAGATAGAGTAAATTTTACAGACCTCTGTGCAAAAAAGATTCTCCTCGGGAACAAATCATCTGAAGTGAAAAAACCAAAGAATTTAGTTTCGTACCGTATTATTTACTCTCTGATCGAAGGATTCTATAAAATAATGATTTTTGAGAAAATGGTTACCGATAAAAAGTGATCGTCAAAATTGAGGCGAAAAAAACATTCCATTTTCCTTGATATTAAAAAAAGTATGCATTTAAAAAAACCTTCAATTAAAGGCTGCCATTGGATATACAAACATTTGTAAAATTGGAAGTAAATTGGTTGTGTTGTTTTTGGGATATTTTGATTACCGATACCAAAAATTATATTCCGAGAAAAAAGCGTTTAAAGTTTACAAATACCTAAATCGACCGGCTTACGATTTCGTAAGAATCTGTTAGAAACGAAAATTTGATTTTTCTAAAAAAATCGATATAGGTATAATCGCTTAAAAAAATCGTACAGCCATCGATATTCCATTAGAATCAACTTTACCAGAGCGAACAACAATTATTCGAGTAAGAAATCATCGGCAAGTGTTCAGGTCGTACTTTTCCAAGTTTCTTTGAATCCAGAGTGCATCAAGGGCTGGTCCGGCCACGTGTGGCATGACTGGAGTGAACGAGGCAAACGATAAGAGCACCGGAGTCACCACTCCAAAAACGGTTTGTTTCCCCTAAAGTTGGGGTGGGGTAGAAAACCCGATCTTTGATTGACCAGAAGGCTCAAAATTCCAAATTCTAAATTAAATTAAATTAAAAATATCGGAATATTAAATTTAAAAACACATATAAATTAAAATATTAACATTCGAAAACTATGAGTTTTGGAATATAGAAATTCCGAATTTTAATTTCCGAAAGTAGCTATGAGTAGAAATTCTGAATTTCAATATTCCGAAAATTAGGAATTTCAATATACCGAAAAATTCGAAATTTAATATTCCGAAGATTACGAAATTCAATATTCCAAAAATTTCGAATTTTAATATTCCGAAAATTTCGAATTTCAATATTCCGAAAATTCTACAATTCAATATTCCGAAAATTCTACAATTCAATATTCCAAAAATTTCGAAATTCAATATTCCAAAAATGTCGAAATTCAATATTCCGAAAATTCCGAATTTAGAGCCTTCTGGTCAATAAAAGTTCGGGTTTCCTACCCCACTCCGAGTAATCTTGAGGACTCGGTTAAAGAACGTTGCAAAGGCAGAGCAAAAAAATCGGCTTAGTCGAGTTCAACATTTTCGACCTTGCTTGTTCTCCCTCGTTCTTGTTAAGGGGATGAAAACACTAGTCTCTACTCTACACCACTAGTCAAAACTCTGATCTATGAAAGCCAACTCTCCCTTCAACAATCGATCAAACCTTTTTTCTCAAAATTGCTCGAGTGTTTGATCTGAAAATCACGAGTGTTCCGAACGCTCGTTTCAGCCGTTAAATTTCACCCCTCGTACGAAGTACCTACACATTGGGAAGCCAGCGACACGCAGACGGCGACCACTTCGAGTTCCCCTCTTGTTTCCGCTGCCAGCACCGGCGACCACAAAAAAGGGTTTTATCTCGGTGGATCGACGAACGATAAAAATATATATATATAAAGGTTTTATGAAACTACCAATGAACACGCCACCCGTTCACACATCGTCCATCGGAAACTTTGGCTTACCGGTAAATCGACAATACATTTTATCCGAATGCACCTATTTTGCATTCGTATAAAATAAAGTGCAATTAAATTCTGATAACCTTTATTCAACAAGTATTTATTTGGAATCAGCAATGTAAATCTGTTTGTACAACAAAAAACACCTTTTTTTATAATAAATTTCGAAATTTATGCGAAATTTATTATAAAAAAGTGTTTTTTTTGCACAAACAGATTTACATTGCTGATTCGAAATAAATACTTGTTGAATAAAGGTTATCAGAATTTAATTTATCAATAAATTGCAGGAAACAAAAAAGTGTCTGTCGATGTTCAATCACGAATCGAACAGTGAATTTTCGTAATTGAATAAATTTGAATTATTGACTGTGGGTGAGGCGGCAGAGACGAGGGGGGTGGATGATTGGAGGAGGAGGAGGCGTGAGAAACGTTTACAAAAACAGAAGGCGACGTGACGATTTATAAAAGCGAGCGAATTATACGATTCTTCTCAATTAAGATCTCTCAATTAGCGTATATCTTATCTGGCAAGTTGCGAAAGTCCTTATCCGTATACGAGGACGGCTCCTTTAGTTTATTTATATTTTTAATGAAAGAAGAAGACTCGTGGCTCTCTCGTAGTATATTTCGCGAAGATTTTCCACTCTCAGGTTTGCCTCGCGAGCCGAACATCATCAGCGAGATATCGTTATTGCTTTGGGGTCCTGCGGCGGCGGCTATTCGTTAGAATTATTGGCCATCTCGTCAACGAGGCTCGCGCGACCGCAAACGTCGTAAATGAGATTCAAAAGTAGCTTCGTACGACGTTGATCACCGTCCAAGCTCTTTTCGTTACGGTCCTCATTTAATCCCTAATCGTTTCGCCGATAAGACCGATTACGTCTCGGGGATGACGAATAAAATATCAAGATTCCTACGAGCCACTGAATTCCTCGATAAATATCATCCAGGATTAATGCCAGGTATTGAAAAAAACGATGGAATATTCAGGAAGGAACGTAGCTGATAAAAAAGATGTCACAGTCCAGGAATACATGGATGAGAAGCAAGGCATGGAGAAAAAACGATGAAAAATTTGAGAAGAAAAGTAGCTCATACGAAAAACCGGAAATACCATCACGTGGTTAAGAAATCAGAGTCATTGAAAAAAACCATGAAGAATTCAAAAAGAAAAGTAGCGAATACAAAAGACGTCCAGAAATATCAGTATGTGGCTAAAAAGCTAGAAATTGATAAAACGATGAAAAATCCAGGAAGAACAATATCTGATAAAAAAGATGATAAAAAATACAGGCAGAAAAAAAGATGATAAAAAATACAGGCAGAAAAAAAGATGATAAAAATAGAGGTAGAAAAAAAGATGACAAAAATACAGGCAGAAAAAAAGATGATAAAAAATACAGGCAGAAAAGAAGTTGATGGAAAAGATGACAAAAAAACTCAGCAAGAAAAATAGCTAATAAAAAAACCATCACACTCGAGCCAATATAAAGCCAATATCAGCCATTTGTCGAAAAACTGAATTTTCACACACCACGAATGATCAACCTTACAAACCTCGTGAGAGTTTAAACGTTGTTGGATTTCGACAATGGGTAATGCTTTGTCCAAGAATTAGCCGGATTTTTGAAACGGGCATTCGAAAAATTTCACGCAACAGCGGGACTTTCGAGGGACAAAAGACATGTTGGGCTATTTGCTGTCGGAAGAGCATCAAGAGCGAGGACCCGTTGCACATTGAGGATGTGATATTCCTGTCCAGGAATGAGATTGAGGAGAATGCAGCAGGCCGTTCCCCTAAATAATTCACGACCAATAGATGGTGGTCGATTCAATTGTTCAGTACACCGCGGTTTTATGACTCTTCCCTGTTCGATTGTCACAGATTCGGTGACCACTCAAATTTATGGATTTCTGGGTGGGCACGGTTATTGCTTTTCTTATTTTTTTTAGTTCATCATTTTTGATAATTTGTAAAATATATTTTCCTCGGATTCGAATTCTGAATTTCCAATAGAGACTCAAAAAAAAAAAAAAATGATGAAGGGGCTGAATCTATAGTGCTTTTTGTAAAAAGAAATTTTCGAAATTACGAAAGAATCATTTTTGAAAGGCCAACTTTGGAAAGTTGGATTTTTCACGAGTGAAAATATTCACCCTTTTATTAATATTAAAATATATTTCCAATACCGATAATCATTCCATTCTAAAACGGTCATTTTTCTACACATTGGAATTTTTCTCACGTTCAAATTGGAATAACTTTCAATTTCAAGGTAACCTTGATGTTGATGAGTGATTGGTGGATGACCAGGAAATTGTCAATTTTCTAATATTTTCGGAGTTTCGTGCTCGATGATCTTCATCAATATGACATTTGGACGTTTTTGGAACTCGTTGGGGAAGTATTCAGTTCGAATGACAGTCCAGTCCAGTTGAGGATTTGAGATAGCGCGACACAATCGAAAAACGAACCTGAAGATGTCTTATCGTGGGGAGCATTCTTTTATCCGTGAACGCAGCCACTTAACTGATGAAGCACCCGCTTAACAGGAAACGTCAACGCGGCGGCGGTAGTCTTTGTTTGTTCCTACAAGTTTCTAGAAGGGACGATGAGAAAGGGAAAAGGTTCGAGACAGGTCGGTTCTCCGAGACCAATGACACTTCCGGTCGCCAATGGGAATGAGGAGATCGTTCCACAGTTGTCATCGAAACATTATCAGATAATTGACAGTTAACTGTTAATTTTGACATTTTTTGTTAATTATGTAGAAACGTTGAATAAATTCGAATTTTTTTTAATTATAAACGAGTACATAATTAGAACCACTAGCGTTCAATAAATATGCTCCTTTTTTTTCAATGAGACAATTGAATAATTAATTTAATAATCTCATAATTAATTAGAGAATAATTAAATAATTAATTAACACTTAGAAATGTTGATCTTCCACGTTCATAAATAATTCAACACAAATTCGACGTTATTGACTGCAGCTCGACTACGATTTTCAAACTGCCCAACAAAAATAATTTTCAATTTTTTAATTTCACTCATACCTCCAAATAATCTTACTATCATCAATAATTATTGCTAAGCTCATTATATATTGAGTTTTCTCATCGATCGCTCAATTTTCAATCTTGATGACATATTTTGAAAATTTTCAAACCTTTCCGTTCGAGGCCTCGAGTTTATAATATCAATGTTTCCAAAACCAATAATAATTTCTTTGACCCTTGGTACACTACAAGGGTTGAAGGTACTTGAAATGTCAAGTACCTCCTCTTTACCGTGAAAAAACAATGAAAAAAAACCTGTACCGAATTCCGAAAAAAGAATGAACGAAAACGGATGATTTTTTCGGGCTCGAAGTAGGTGTGACCCGTTAAGACCGCGGGGTTCACATCTGTGGCCAGGAAAAATTAGTGTGGACAATCATGCAACGAGTTTTCATGCGCACGGTAGACGACAGGCAATCGTTCGACACTTTACGAGAACGATAACTTAGGCCCGAGGCAAAAACTAATACCCGGTAAATAAGAGGCATTACTTATACTTACAACACTCCCGGGAGAGATCTCTTACGGTATAGGCGCCTTGTGTCATGAATACCCCTGGGCCAAAAGAACCCCAACGATATTGCATTACCCGAGTATGATATAAACGTTCGCGAGTTTTACACCTCTTGAGTTCCTCGTGGTCTTACTCCGAATATATATATAGGGAAAGGTTATTTCGAACCTATTTCAATGCATGTAGGTATTGCTATCACATCTGACTGCTCTGAGCAAAGCTTTTAAACCTGCGCGGTTGCACTGTAACTTCGTTTTTTTCCTATAACAAGATAACAAGGAAAACATAGACGTATACCAAGAAAACAATTTTTTTTTCGAAAGTACTTTCATCGCGAAATAGTTACGGAATTGTTTTTTATTATTTTTGGTAGTTAATTTAAATATAATTTACATTCGATTTATTAAATTGTATTAATTTATTTTTCATTGTTAATCAGAGAAAAGAGATTTTAATAATTAATTCAATTTAATGGATATCAATGTTTGAATTAATTGAAAAATTAAATGGAAAATTGAATCGAACACAAAATTTATACCGGAAATTTAATTTCAATTTTTATTTTGAATTATGTAATGTTACGCGAGGGAAATTAATTCAATTTAATGGAAATCAATATTTGAATTAATTGAAAAATTAAATAAAAAATCGAATCGAACACAAAATGTATCTCGGAAATTTAATTTAAGTTTTTATGTTGAAATTATAATGTTTGCAGGAAAATTAATTCAATTTAATGGAAATCAATGTTTAAATTAATCGAAAAATTGAATGAAAAATCGAATGGCAAAAAAAATGTATCCCGGAAATGTAAGTTTTTATTTTGAATTTTGTAATGTTACGCGGGAAAAGCCGTTTCAATCATTCTCGAGGAACCGAAAGGAGCGTGCATTCTGCAAGAGTATGACCACGAATGTCTCCTGGGACTCTGTAAGTTGCCGAGAACTGGAGGCGACTCGGAAGCAGCGCATGGACCGACATTGAGCCTAAGGGACGACACGTAACATGGCAACACATGCTGCGTGTATAGGTCCAGTCATGGCACCATGCAGGGCTCTCGCCCTTTGTGCCACGACAAGAATGGAACTCGAAGAAAGCCTTGACGCGTCAAGAATCTGCAGGATTTATTGACCGTGAGAGAGCGTCGTGGCGTTACTTCCTATGTGGCACCTAGACCTACGGCTTATCATAAGTGACTACATGGAATATAATGTTGTCGAGATATAATCCTTGAGATCGATAATTACCTTCGAGTTCCAAAAATCGTACTTCTTTGGTATCGTTTTTAATTTTCGAAAAATTATCCACATTTTCGTGTCAATTTTTTATTTGTCAATTATTATTATTAATAATTAATGAAAAAGATATTTAAAAAAAATTGGCAAGACTCTTATTCTCGAATTATTACTACTTTGAGTAATTACGCCTAATGACAATTTCATTAATCAGATATCGAGAAAGCGTTTTAATCATATACCGAAAAACATTGTTCTAATGAAACTCGTTAAATGAAAACATTTAATTAAATGAAAACTTTAAATGAAATGATGAATTAAATTTATCATTCTTATTCATGAAATAAATTCATAATTAAATGAACTCGTTAAATGAAAACATTTAATAAAATTATTGGAAGTTCTTATAAAATCAGAACTTTCAAAAATTTTATTCAGTTGGATCGCTTTTGTTTAGGTTCCCTAGACATCGAGGAATCAGTAATTCGATGGTAATCGATAAGTTGGTCTGTTCTTCTACTTAAATTAGACGTTCTTAAATTAGAAGTTAGAAATCATGAAATTAAAAAATAATCATAAATAAGAAGTTAGAAATCATGAAATTTAAAAATAATCATAAATAAGAAGTTAGAAATCATAAATCATAAAATTCCACTTAAATTTCGATTAGCCTCAATAACGACTTTTAAAGAAATGTCTACATAACCCAAATCTTCAAGATTTTATTCTCCAGCTTCTGATGAACTCAAAATATGCACTTCCGTGAACATTTTCGGTTTACCAGAATGAAATCTTGAGAGTTACGATTAAGGTGAACATTTTTTAAAATCCATCAAAGGGTTCGCCTTTTCCTAATGAGTAAACATCTTCGACAGTTCTGAACCTCTGAATAGTCCTTTCAGGCTCTCCGTTCTTTCTATCAAAAAATCTTGATTTTTACTGTACCATTTTTCAACTAGCAAAAAAAGACGCATTCTCGTTACATTTACAGATATTCCCTTTCGATTTCAATTAGGCCCTAGAACTCTCAAGATTTTCTGCTGTAATTTTTTATAAACCTAGATTTTTCAATTTCGTGAATAATCTCAGTAATCACAGGCCGAAGTCTTGCGAGTTTAGGTTGTGACGAACATTTTTAAAAATCTCTCGGAATGGACTTTCCAGGTTTGACGTCCTTTCGATAAAAATTTCTTGATTGTTACTGTACCAGTATCCAACCTGCGAAGGATGATGCACATTCTAGTCGCATTAACACCCGGAGGGTCTACGAGAAACCAGCTAGATTACAGCGTGTTGATCGCGCGTGCTCTCCAACAAGAGACAGAAAATAACACACAATTTCATCTGTCATAGAATACTAATGAAGAGCGATAAACAATGAAGACAAACGCTCCGCGGTCGAGCTAACCGCGCATAGAAAACAGGCTGTGGGTGAGCGTGGGTTTGGTACATAATGTATGTTACGGGTACGGTAGGGACTGCTTCGAGGCAAGAGAGAGAAAGAGAGAGAAAGAAAGAGAGAGAGAGAGAGAGAAGGGAAATAAAAGCGAGACGAAGAGAGGCTTGGATGAGGTAGCGCCCGATGATAATCATTGCGAGCACGTATGTGCATCGAGGGAGCCCCATAAAGCATCCATTACTCGAGTAATAGCCAGCCTCGGGTATTACAATAAATGTTTTATCGCGGGCTTTCTCAGAGCTCACAGTTTCGCTCCCATACTTTTTTTCTTTTCTTCCCATTTGCTACGATTGAGACATTAGCTGCTATACGCTTTTTAATCGAGCCTTGTATATATTGGCCACCAACTTTTCAAACGTATCATTTTGCGAGGCTCAAAAATCATCAGAGAGCAATAAACAAATTCGATTTATGGATGTTTAAACTTTTAGACGAAAATAAACAAATTGCGGGTTTCAGAGTTTTTGGAAAATCAACCTCTTGACAGATTAAACATATTTAGTGTTTTAATTGAAGATTAACAATTACGTGTGAATTGTTTTTTGAAAATCCTTGAGGAACTAAAATTCATGATTTTTCAAATTGAATACATGAATAATCGTCTTGAGAATTTTGGTTGGAAATGAATTATGACGTAGTTCAGCGTTTTTGGAAAATTAACCCTCACGGGGCTAAAAATCATATTCAGTATGAGACATGCTCCGGCTAAAATTATACTAAAATCGTTAAGTGATACTGATATCATAAAATGATACTAAAATCATACAATGATACTAAAATCATAAAATCGTATTACAAAAAATCAGCTAAAAATCATACTCAGCCTGAACCATACTCAGGCAGTCTGAGCCATAATCAGGCTGAGTACGTTTTTAGCCTGACTATTTTTAGCTTGATTTTTGGATTTAACTTTCATGATTTGACTTTACAAAACGATACGATTTGACTTTTCAAAAACGTTGGAAGCACTAAAATCAGCAATGCGATTTTATACGATAGTTCCATCATCTTTTAAGTCAGCCCATTAGAATTGGCCCACAACCTATTAGCTACGAATTCAGAATTAGGCTTTGAAAAAAATCTATAACCGATATTTCGAAAAAAATATCGATGAAACTATTGAGGTTGAAAGATCTATAAGAGATTCAGTGAAAGTTGAATAAAAGTGGAATTAACAAGTAATGAAAAAAAGTAGATTTTCTTTTTTTTATAATCACGCATCGACGAGTGGAACGGAATCGCGTCAGACCGCGGGGTAATTCGATTGTCCGCTTTAAAATTGCTTTACCTCGAGATCCGATCGACTAGGGTGACGAGGGCAGCTGGAGGTTCGAAGAAAGCTGCGGCTGAAACGATGAATAATCAATTTTTATCAATCCCACGGAGCCCATCCTCCATCACTGAAAATTACCGTTCATGGATGACCCGTTCGTTTGGCTTGATATACTCTTCGTGGATTGCGCCAGGGTTAAATCACGAACGGGAGCGCGAGTATAGGAGATCATAAAATGACTATAACTCAATTATGCGGCTGGAAGACCGTAAAACCGGCGTAAATCTTAGTGCTGATGAAGAAGCAGATTTCACTGATTATTCAGTCACCACACTGAGGTTAATCATTACGATCCAGTTGGACCGAATCAGTCCTTAACTTTTTATAGTCATCTTTTCTTTTGCGTATCATGGGGATTTGATAGAATGGCAATAAAAATCAACCAGCTCCCATATATATGTCAGTAAAAATAGATAGTAAAAAAAGATAGATGGAAGAGATAATCCAATGACTTCCATCCACTTCTAACTAGCTGACGATGTTTTTCAAGGCTCAACTGTGGAAGTGATATATTGGGGCTAATTATTTATTCACCTTTCGCCAACAAACGGTCGTAAAGTGACTATTCGGTTGAGGGCAATCTGTGGAAATCGGGGACTGTTGATCGTTACGTCTTCATATTTTTATGGATGGATTTTTATTCAGCGTTAATACCAAAGTGAAGATAAATACGAATCCAAATAAATTACTGACTCGTTCGACAGAGTTCAACTTTTTTCAGTGCAGATCTAACACACATGTTGTAATTCATTTTTTATAGACGTTTTTTTTTATCGTCCATCATTTTATGCCGAATATGTATTTTGTAACAAAAAACTACAATTACGTTTTCAAACATTCGTTGAAAATGGAACGTCTTCATAACATAATTCAGACTAAAAAATAATTAATCTTTTCGCCTGTACACTGAGTTGTTTCAACAGCTTTCTCTTCGAACGAATATTTAAGCTCTGGATGTTCCTTTTTTTATTGAATAATATCTTTAGCCTAGAACAATAAGTAAACAATTTTTTTATCTGTTTTATATCCCAATGGGAGTAAGATTCAAACCTTTGTTCGCACACTCGTTTTAACCACATTTTCCACTTTAAACTTATCTACTGAATTTTCGTTTCGTCCAAACGTTCAAAATGATTTTTTCTATAATATTCGTTAATCGATGTATCAGGTTGAATATTTATTTTATACCCAAAAATCAAACAAAAATTAAACAAGCAATGAAACGTTCGTCCCAAGTGGGAGATGTCCAAAAAAAACCCAGTTTACTATCAAAGGCTTAAAAATGATTTTCTCGTCTGATTTATATTCTGACCGGATATGGGTCTTCTGGAAAAGTGGATTGCGTGACATCAGCTGCTTCTGCTACATTGCTAATCCGTCATTGGACCTATTGCATATTGAACGACGTATTCGCGTGCAGAAACGTTTAAAGCGACGATTGTGGCATTAATGGAGGTAATCGTGGTCAGATCAAAACAGGTGTTTGTATCGTGAGCGAGGAAGAGAGAGAGAGGAAGAGAGAGAAAGAGAGAGAGAGAGAGAGAAGAGAAAGCAGGATTCTATGGAGGTAGAGGGATGTTGGCGCCACGGGGTAGTCCACGTTAATTATTCATGAGTTGTGGATGTACGTACGAGAAGGGTTGATAAAGATAGGGAACACAGTGAATACTATGTTACTGCTGCTGCTGGCTCCTCCTCGCATTTAATCGCTCGAACGCGTCTGCCCGTAGACGTGGAACATTTAGAGCCAACGATAAACCATTCTTCACGGTTGGTGTATGCTAATAAATTATCTTCTCCACGGCTCCGTAATCTCTTTCGCGGCGAATCAAACATGCGAGGGGAATGATCAAGCAAGCTTGATCAGCCTCGGACGATGGATGGATCTAGGGATAGTGAGTGAAAAATTCATCTACGTCTCAATCCCACACACCGCGCGAACGAATCTTCGACCATCAATCAACTCAATCTACACTTCGAATCGCAGCTTTTCAAAAATCGTATGTGTATGTTGGTGACATCTCGATCAGAGGGAATCTGGGGTGTTTGACTTTTCTGATTTGTCCACAAGCCAAGGTGTCAAGTGGCAGAGAAAAATCACCAACTGTCAAGACCATTCACTGCCGAGATAGCACTGATTTCATCGATCTCTTCATTATCAGTAGATTCTCATATACCAGGAAGAAAACAGACAACACGAAACGGCAGTATGCAGATGAAGCTGGAAAGGTGATAAAGGAAAAAAATAACATGAAAGTAAAAAAAAATAAAGCTGGATAAAGCTGCAGGAAAACTTGGAGAAAGTATGAAAGAAGAAGAAAACGAAAAAAAAATGCAAAAGACAGTAGAAAAAGCAGATAGCAAGCATGGAAGCAGTCAGATTAAAGAAGAAAGAAATCGTGATAATTAGACTTAAGACAGTAAAATAATTAATAATTAACGATAAGTAAATTCCAGATAAAAGAAAGTATAATTGAAGATATAAGAAAGTAAAAAAGAAATCATGAACTCAACTGCACACACTAGGAAAAAACCAGTGACGAATTAAGCGATAAATTAATTCTGTTGTCATACTACATATCGGTGATAAACAAAAATTAAATAATTAATAATTAGTATTCAAATAATTAAATAAAACAGAAAGTAAATAATTAATAATTAAAGATAAGATAATTAAAGATTCAAAAAAGCAATTAACGACATAAGAACGTAAAAAACAAATCATAAAAGCAACTGCACACACTACAAAAAAACCAGTGACGAATTAAGCGATTTATTAATTCTTGATTTCCTTGAAACGTTTCCCTGTTGTCATACTGCATACCAGTGATGAAAAAAAATTCCAAATGTCAGGCATTGCTCTTTCGTAAGAAATTGTTAAAATTCATGACACGAGATTTCGATATGATACTTTTGTTTAGGATTTGCCCATACATGGTCGCTTTCACGATCAGTTTTTCGCTCTTGGATGAACCGAATAGAATTGTTTTTTTTTTTTCTTTCAGGCCGGGGTAAGCCCCAGTATTTTTGGGCTATTATCTGAACCGCATTTTCTTATCAGCTTTCCGCATGGCAATTTTCAACACCGCTGTAGCGTAATATCTGCATGTCACGGAGATAATCCTGTCCTGTTTGCCAACTTTTGTTAAGCTTTCGCATAGCACTTGCTTTGTGGCCAGTGTATGAATACAGATCGAGACCGAGTGTTACAATGTCGAGGAAAGAGAGAGTACGTTACCCTCCGGAAGAGAGGCAGGGAATCCACATAACGCTTATATTCTCGGGTCTTATCAATGTCCGATTACCGCCGCTTATCAAACCCCACGGTCTGGCAGGCACATTCAGTTCAGGTGAATGAGATGGACCGTGAAAAAATACGAAAACGATATCGCTAGACCAACATTATTTGCAACTTTGGCTGATTTTAATCAATGGAGCGAAAAGTCGACGCGATTAATCGATGTCGTTTTTGTTGAATGATTGTTTAAACGACTTTCAGAACACGATTATATATGATCCTGTGTAATAATTGGAATTTTCGTTTCAAGTGTGAACTCCAATTTTACGTTAAATATTGCTGCAATTTTGGAATATGATTTAACTGAAACAATATATTATATTCGTTTAAGGAATTATAACAATTGAGAAATGGATAAAAATGGATTTTTACACATTGGTATTTTTTGAAAACAACTTTTTAAGCTTGGTACTTTTAAATCGACATTTAGAAAATTTGTATATTAAAAAGACGTATCAAAAATTGGTATTATAAACTCATGTATTCTAAAAATTAGTATTTTTCAAATACTATTATTAAAACATAAAATATCGTAAATTCGAACATAAATTCATGGCGAAAAATTATACACTAGTTTTTTAATGTACAAAAAAATACATTTTCGCATTTGTAAATTTGTTACATTACGAAAATATCTAAATTAATATTTACGTAGAAAATTCATATTTTCGCATATATCGAAACGATTTTTCGAAATTCTTATTAATTCTTTCGAACTTAACATTTGTCTGAGTAACCACGATTTTCGGTTGGGTCTGTCGCTGTCTCGACCTGCCGTTTTTCAACAATTGCATAAAACCCCTGATGTATCCGGCATTTCCCTCTCTCTGAAGCCTCTATGACGTCTTTATTGCAAAAAAGATTCTTCCATATCGTGCATCCGAACGTTCGCGTACAATTTCCATTCCTGGCTCAGGAGAGACTTTCCCCGAAGTATAAAATAAGCCATCTCTCAAACGTAATCGGCTATAACGGGGATTTGTTGTTCGCTGCCAGTGTATATGACAGTGAGACATTAGTCACCTGACCGCGAGCCTCGTTATAAATCTCCCGGAGGAAACGAGATATTTGTGATATCGAGAGGAAAATAAAGAAAAAAAAAAATAAAAAATAAATAAAAAAAAAGAACCAAGAAACATTCTCGAGGAACGCACAAACGAAATCGTACGAGATTCTCTTTAGGATATGATATGTTCTACGATGCCGAATTCCACCGATAAATCCCCCTGAAACGTCGATCGTGGATTATTGCGATATTATCCAAAAGCATACCGAGACAATCGTATACAGCTCAAAACCCTGATCCCTTCGATCCCCCATCGCCACTTTTGTCCTTGTTTCGTTCGATAAGAGCCTCGAACAGACTCGTCTTCAAACTGTTTTTTTTCTTCCTTTTTTTTTTCAACCTTAATCCCACATAAAACATGGAGAAATATGGATGATTCACGTGAACAAGCAAATTCGAAAATTTGGGCCGAATATTGAGCCAATCTTTCAACCTCTCTCACTTTTTCTCTCGTCTATATTTATCAACCGGCTGCGCAGCGTAATCTCGAATGACACGAATCCGGAAAGTGATTCATCCATACTAATTTCCTGACAAGTGTATCACTTCGCACCCCGAGCTTACATTCGTATGCGTTAAAATGTGCGCATGCGCGTTTTAACATCGACAATGTTAAAAGTCTCTGCTGGAGGCAACGATAAAAAAAAGGGCTGTATGAGAGAAAGAAAAAGAGAGAAAAAGAAAAAGAGAGAGAGAGAGAAAGAGTCAGAGAAGATTCAACGGATATGCGCGTGTGTGTTGTCTCCGGTCGAAATCTGTGGGAACCAAGAGACGCGCGTTCACAATGGCGGGCTTATTAAAATTCCAGGTTGTATTTTATGTGCGCGAGGTTGTACACAACGCGTGGTCGAGGAATCTTCCGGAGGAGTGAGAGAGAGAGATGAACAGAAAAAGAGAAGGGAAAGAGGGGGGGGGGGAATGAAAAGAGACCACGAAGACGAAAGAAAGAGGAGAAAGAAGTAGAATAAGAAGATCACAACGTACCGAAGGAATTGGACACGCCGTTGGGATTAGGAGAAACGAAGAGAGGAAGAGATGAGAAATGAAAGAGAAAGAAAGAAATAAAGAGAGTTGGGGCAATCTGAGGTGAACAAGAGAAGAAGGGGAGTAACGCCACGCGCCTCTCTTGGAGCCATCTCGAGGCGTAATCTCGTTGCATCTACACCCACGTGTTACTAACTGAAGGTACGAGAGAATGGACACTGGACCGTATTCACCGTGTCCGATTCTCCGCCTCAAGTTTGCCTTCCCTTCAAATCCTTCCTCCTCCAAGCTTTCCATTCATTTCTCTTTTTTTTTTTTTTTCATTCTCGTGAACGTCTTTTTTTTCTCGCTCTCCTGGTCTTCCCTGCACCGCGAGAAAGTCATGCATATATGCATGCCCGTTGCATCGCATTTGTATACGATACGTTCCTCGGGCGTTACAGTCGATATAAATAATACTCGGGATAGCCCGGGGTCCTTGCGTTTACCCCCAGAGAGAGTACACGTGTGTGCCCGAAAACAACGGGAAACGATTTGCAGAAATGTAACGTTATATCGGTGTCTCGATTGAGGCTAAGAAATTGCACCGAGGTGAACTGTTTTTTTTTTGCGGTGTCCATTTTTGGAAGAATATTCAGTGATTTCGGAATGGAAGAGTATCGGGTTACGTATGAATTCGGCTTGATCGTATGTAACGCATGGGTTTGAAGTTTGCGTCGTTGGAATGCTTTTTTTTTTTGTCAATTTATCAGGAGTGGTAGTCGCAGTATTTATTGACCAGTCACAGTTTCGTTTTTTTTTAGATTCTCTTATGTACTTTTTTTTTAGTATTCATTTTTGGGTTAATCTACAATGTTTATTAATTATTAATGTTAGTTCTTTCAACCTCAATTTATTATTTGCATATTGTTTACCATTTATTTTTGGGTTAATCTACAATGTTTGTCAACCATCGACCTTAGTTCTTGAAACCTCAATTTATTATTTGCATATTATTATTTACCATTCATTTTTGGGTTAATCTAGAATGTTCATCAACCTTCGACCTTAGTTCTTGAAACCTCAATTTATTATTTGCATATTATTATTTACCATTCATTTTTGGGTTAATCTACAATGTTTATCAACCATCGACCTCAGTTCTTCAAACCTCAATTTATTATTTGCACTGTTATACAAAACACAATTTTGTTCATTTGTCGTAGAACGAGAAATAAAATTTCACAGAGATAAACACATCAAGATATAACATTCCAATTACGTACCGCTGTTCCTCCAAATTCGAATGACGTTTCTCAAGATTCCTAATTAAATTATGAAAAATTGGGGAAAAAAAAGTTTTCCGTTGCTTTTCGCGATGCAAAGTCTTACGTAATCGTAATGATAATTGTCAACCGACTGTTATCAAAATTCTATTTTTCAAATTGTTTCTTTTGTTATTTTTTTTATAAAATTGAGATTTTTATGAAAATTGGGAAAAAAAAGTTTTCCGTTGCTTTTCGCGATGCAAAGTCTTACGTAATCGTAATGATAATTGTCAACCGACTGTTATCAAACTTCTATTTTTCAAATTGTTTCTTTTGTTATTTTTTTTATAAAATTGAGATTTTTATGAAAATGGGGAAAAAAAGTTTTCCGGTGCTTTTCGCGATGCAAAGTCTTACGTAATCGTAATGATAATTATCAACCGACTGTTATCAAACTTCTATTTTTCAAATTGTTTTTTTAATTATTTTTTTTTTTTATAAAATTGAGATTTTCTACAAAATTGAGTTTGGAATCGTCAGGTGACAATTGGTTACTACTAGGAGCGTCCCCAGTGTCGACTGCCTTAAATATCGGAGCAGAGACGTTTCACGCAGTCATCTGTAAATTCTTAGCTCTTGTTAACAGGCGGGCGTTAATGTCGAGTGGATTGACGAACCAAGGACCCGCGAGGATCCCACTGCGAGAGCAGATCTCTCACGAGATCTCGCATAGAAGGGGTCTGCCCGGCATTTCTCGCACGGGCCATATAACGCCATTCCGGAAACGCCGGAATGCTGTTGTGGCGCCAGAAGCGCGCGCGCGAGTATATCGGCACCCGACTAACCGCAAATCAATTCGCAAGTCAGTCTCTCTCTGTCTTTCGGTGTCTCTGTCTCTGTTCCTCCAGACCTCCTCTCGAGCATCGCCAAGAGGATCTTTGCCGCAGCTGCCGAGTGAGGCAAAGTGGAAGAGAAAAAGACCGTCCCATAGCACTCAGAAAAGCTTCATCTCGTGTCATCGTATGAAAAGTCCTCGATAGTCAAAATCCCTTAGTAAACGAAAGGAACTCAGTGTCCAATGACCCATGATTAAAGGAAATTAATTGACATCAAAATGTCATCAAATATGAGGTGGACCCATGTAAGGGCCACCTTATTTTTTGTAGGTACAAAAAAAACTATGATTGTTGAAATAAAACGAAAACGTTTATTGAATCATTTATTCAATAATCAACGTATTCATAATAATTTTCATTCAGAAAACATAGTTCATGAAAAGTCCTCGATAGCCAAAATCCCTTAGTAAACGAAAGGAACTTAATGTCGAATGTCCCATGATTAAAGGAAATTAATTGACATCAAAATGTCATCAAATATAAGGTGGACCCATGTAAGGTCCAGTGCCTAATAAAGACCACGTTTTGAATATCCAAAACTAAGGTACTTGACTCATGTAAGGGCCACCTTATTTTTTTTAGGTACAAAAAAAACTATGATTGTTGAAATAAAACAAAAATGTTTATTCATTCATTTATTCAATAATCAACGTATTGATAATAATTTTTATTCATTCATTTATTCAATAATCAACGTATTGATAATAATTTTTATTCAGAAAACATGGTTCATGAAAAGACCTCGATGGCCAAAATCCCTTAGTAAACGAAAGGAACCCAATGTCGAATGATCCATGATTAAAGGAAATTAATTGACATCAAAATGTCATCAAATATAAGGTGGACCCATGTAAGGTCCAGTTCCTAATAAAGACCACGTTTTGAATATCCAAAACTAAGGTACTTGACTCATGTAAGGGCCACCTTATTTGTTTTTAGGTACAAAAAAAACTATGATTGTTGAAATAAAACAAAAATGTTTATTCATTTATTCAATAATTAACGTATTAATAATAATTGTGATTCAGAAAACATGGTTCACTATTAACTATAAGCTTTTTTAAAAAAAAACGACTTTTGGGCATTATTCAGATCACTGTTTCTTAATAAGGCTATACCCGTTGTAACTTCGTACAAAAAAATAAAATAAAAATGTAATCTTCAAATAAAACATATAAATAAAATAAAATATAACATATAATAATAAATAAAAATATAATCTTCAATTTCAAACTTAAATTTTGATAACAACCAACGCGCTTTTTGTTTTTGATAATATTGATTAAGACTTGATTGATCTTTTTTTAAAACGTGTTTTAATAAAAAAGTGTTTTATAAATTTCGAGGAATGAAATTATTGTTAATAATTGATGAAAAAAATATATTCTTTCAAGCTTTTCAAGTTTCGATGCGTTAAAATTTGTTTACGGATGAAACAATCAGATCAAACGAAAAAAGTGCAGTGAAAGTATTAATAAATAAAATATACAATATTTGTAGGAGCTATGTGGATGCACGAAAGAATAATGTCGGGACTCGAGGATTCGGTATGTATATCTATACGTAGAAATAAGTCAGACCTCGGAGCACGCAGCGTTCCCTGCGAGATCGAATCGATTGGCTTTCTGATTGCATAACATTTTTTTGGCTACCTACCGAGAATTCATTACATTCATTTATATACAAGTTTAGTTCGACGACGGCGATCGAGGGTGGAACAAAATTACAATGGTATTTCATCGATATATCGAATCTGAGAGGCATTGAATCAAGACATGCGCCAGTGTGCGTTTGCGCATGCGCATAGAAGTACGAACATTTAAATAAAGAAAGGTAATTTTGAACCAGTTATATATGCGCAACGATAGTTATCAGATCATACGCTTGTGTACTGTTTTTTAGAATGTAGTTGTTTATAAATGTCTTCGGGGCAGGACTTTCCTTGAAATGACCATTGAATGAATATATTGACATTTATCGAAAGGTGATTTTGGGGTAGCGTGTCATAATATCACACGACAAAACATAATGCAAACAAAATATCATTGTTTGGGTTCGTTAGTGTTTGTTTGGGTTTTTATACGTTTGATTAGGTTTGTTTGGGTTTTTTTGTATGTTTGATTAGGTTTGTTTGTGTTTGTTTCCATGTTTTTATGTATGTTTGTATGTTTGTTTGGGTTTGTTTGTGTTTCTTTGTATGTTTGTTTGGGTTTGTTTGTGTCTCTGTGTGGGTTGGTTTGGGTTTGATTGTGTCGCTTTGTATGTTTGTTTGGGTTTGTTTGTATCTTTTTGTACGTTTGTTTGGGTTTGTTTGTGTCTCTTTGTATGTTCGTTTGGGTTTGTTTGTGTCTCTTTGTATGTTTGTTTGGGTTTGATTGTGTCTCTTTGTATGTTTGTTTGTGTTTCTATGTATGTTTGTTTGGGTTTCTTTGTATGTTTCTTTGTGTTTCTTTGTATGTTTCTTTGTGTTTCTTTGTATGTTTGTTTGGGTTTGTTTGTGTCTCTTTGTACGTTTGCTTGGGTTTGTTTGTGTCTCTTTGTATGTTTGTTTGGGTTTATTTGTGTGTTTGTTTAGGTTTGTTTGTTTGTTTCCGGGCTTCCTGGGAATATCGTCGTGATGTTTCGTCGTGTGATATTTGGTCGTGTGATCGTGTGACATAAGACCGATTTTGGACACATTGAGTTTACCCACTATACGAATTGGAATGAATCACCAAACGAATATATTGGAATAAACCTAAAAGCGATTAATTCAATGTACAATCGAGAAGTCACCACTCGGGGTATAGGGTGCTCAAGCCATAGGGTGCAAAGCACCGTTTCGTACAGATCGTCCATCGCCCAGTATCGCTTTTCATTCCCCCTGTAAATACGGATGCACGTATACATCGGAGTCACCGGTAGCAGCGCAGCGTCAAAAAGCCCACAGTGCGATGGTTGTAAAGAAAATAAGATGATGCGCGGGAGGAGAGATGATTTTCAACTGGCGCGGTTGCCTTTCACGCAGTGGCTGGTTTCGAAGCGTCGGCGTTCGTCGGCTCACGCACAAGCACCGCGTGAAGAACTCCAAGAAGAAAAAAAGGGCCTCTGAACAAAACGCAAGAAGAAGAGGAGGAAGAAAGAGGTGGCGAGGAGACGCGTGTGCGAGAGTGTAGCGGAAGATAAAACACGAAACACCGAGAGAGGAAAAGCGAAGAAGTAGAAAGACGCGAATGATTAACCTGTGGCGCCGGACCCCACGATCGTAAAGGTTTCTCTCTTCTTCTCCCTCTTTCTCTTTCAGCCAAGCTACGAGAGATCGTATACAGAAATGCTCATTCGCTTTGGAATAGCGAAAAAGTTCTCAGTTCGTACGTTCTCGTAGACAGTCTGTCTGATAAAAGCGAATTACTGCGTTTCTTGATAACACCAAGGTATTATTGATGCCTGAAACAACCGAATTCATTTTAAATGAGAAAGCATCAAAGTTCGTATCATGGAGTATGTACTTATTTATTTTTAGTACTTTTTACCAAATAGTTTTGAAATAACGCAGGACACGCTATTCGCTGACAGATTTTATACTCTGAAAATTGTTTTCCATCTCGATAAAACCGATCGAATGAGAACCCCTGCCTTGAAGTGTATCACATTAGCGGTAGTAATTACAAATCACTGGACGCGAACTGAAACCGCCAACTGTATAGCTGCTTCGTTCACTCTTTCTTTCTTTTTTTTTTTCTTTTCTTCCAGGATGCTCCAGTCTTTACGCCCGCATCACGAGAGAATCGAATTGCTGCTCGTCTTTCTCGTTTCGTATCGTCGCGACTACCAATCCTCTTCCTTTCTCTTTTCACATCTTCCATACGAATGCTCATAGCGTTTCCTCTTCGAAAGATTATGGACCTTCCATAGTCGTACCTCTTTCAGATTTAAAAAACCTTTGCCTTATGAATTTGTGGATGCACATATATATATACACACTTACACATTTATAGAGGGCGTTCGAAAAACCAATTGCAATAACGAATCAAATAAAAAGCGACGAAAGAAAATTTCTTCGATCAAAATCTTGTTTTTGTTTTTCGCTGTATGGCGGTCATCTTCTTTGTTCGTTTTTCAATGATGAATTTTAGTGATATTTCACTGATGAAATATTGAAAATTTATCATCAGTAAATTTGTAGTAATGAAGTTTTTACTGATGTATTTTCATTTATCAGTAAATTTGTACTGATGAATTTGATACTGATGAGTTTTCATTTATCAGTAAATTTTTACTGATACATTTTTTACTGATGAATTTTCGTTAATAAATTTTACTGAATTTTACCAGAATTAACAGAATATCAACTCCCAATTACAAAAAATCATTATTGGTTTGAGTTTGTTTGGGTTTAATTAGAATTTAATTAATTAGAATTAGAATTTAGTAGTTTAATTAGAATTAGAATTAACAGAATTTCAACTGCCAATTACAAAAAATCATAATTTGTGAAAAACGCAAACATTTTTCGAGATTCAAAAGGTTCTCGTTTCAACACAAAAAAAAAGGTTTGTCAACGTTTGCGCGAAAGCACTCATTCGCGACGAACATTTGTCAACGTCAATCTCGCCAGAGTTGGTTAAAGTTGAGGTTGAAGAAGAGAAAATTTCTCGACTCACCGATAGTGAAATCCTTAAGAAAACGTTCGACTCTTACATTCGTCAACAGTTCGTTGTTTTTGAACAACTTGAATGATCATGGTGCAGAAAAAAAAAAACAAATAGCGTATGCAGATCATGGACTGTTTTGCCTCAGGCGCTCGAGAATGATCGAGACGCAAGTATCGAGGGTGGTGATTGGAGCAAGTCTCCACGGGCCAGCCAATCGCGAAACGCGTTATAGCCGAGTACTCATAAGCACATTTCACTTTTTTCACAACCCAGAGACGTTTTAAACGGAATCCATTACGAACGATATATCGTTCAGTAAATAACGAAATTGACTTCTACTTCGAAGCATTTGATACCAATGTTACAAATCTCAAGAATAAAGGACGAAACTTTCATCAACCCACACGCAGTAGACTAGATGAAATCATCTAAAACCGTTTAAAACTTTAAAGGTATAATAAAAAAAAAAGAATTTACTTACCAATGGTTTAAAGAAGTCATTCAATTGATTTTGATTGAATGATTTCGATTAAATTCCCAATTCCTAACAAAATTGGATGATTTGGATTTTTATTTGGGTTTGTTTGGGTTTGGATTTGTGATTGGATTTGGGAATTCAATTTTGAATTGGATTTGGGAATTCATTTTTGAATTGGATTTGTGATTTGATTTGGGAATCCAATTTTGGATTGGATTTGTGATTTGATTTGGGAATCCAATTTTGGATTGGATTTGTGATTGGATTTGGGAATCCAATTTCGGATTGGATTCGGCAATCCAATTTTGGATTGAATTTGGCAATCCAATCCAAGTCATCCAATTTTTTTGGCTACACATTGGCAACCAAAAAACAAACCAAATTGGTAGAAAAAAAAAACCCGATGGCTACCGTATAAAGCAAAATAATCACAGGATCCTAATCGACGAAATTTCCTTTCGTTGATTTTAATTCGGGTTCACTAACGAATGTACCTATCAATTCAGTATTCATTCAGAATTATACAAATTCATCAATCCCTGGCCAATCAACAAACCCTTGGCTTCGAAATTCGAGGGGAGCGTTGATTGCCGAGGGATTCGTGAATTCATTGGTATTATACCACCATCCTCGATAGACCTGAACATCGATACTCGTATATTTGTAATGAAGCTTGAATTGCCCAGTGATAGGATATGTGTATGTGGCGCACAACGCTTAATAAAGACGCGCTTTCGCACGTGGCTCTCACTCGAGCCCGCGCACCCGGGAAAGAGTATACACGCAATGACAGCGGTAATGGCCCGAGGTGTAATAAACCTTCGGAGCGAGATATGCACATTATATCCGCGCGGGAAGCAAATCCGTAGCGTTTGTACGTGCGTCCGGATGACGACCGTGAATGCGATGAGAGTAATGGATATATATATATATAAATTTTAATTTCTCTCTCTTCCTCTCTCTCTCTCCATATATATATATATATATAAATATAAAATGCGATTTTATTAGCCACGTCTTCGGGAATTAGGCTCGGTGATGATTAGACAATAATAGGTAGTCACCGTATCCAGTGGTGTGTCCATCAATGCAGTGAGATCCCGATTTTCCACCCCTTCAATTTTTTGTCCATTTAATTACAGCGTCTATCGTGCCGACCATTGTCTATTTTCCCTGAAGAATTACTTTCTCCTAGTGACCATTAAAAAACAAAAGTGAAATTGAAATGAAAAGAAAATTAATGAAAATGAAGAAGAAAAGAAAATTAATGAACTGGGAATTCTTGAGTTGGTGGTTCGTTTCAGCGAAAAAGGCAAATTGAAAGGGTTTAGTGTTAATCTACAGATTGCAACAGTTTTTTTTCGTAAAGCTATTTATTTTATTTTATGATGAGTTTTTTAATTTTAGTGAGAAGAAATGAAAGATTTAATTGCGGTGAATATCCATGAAGCAAAAGTCGGATTTCAATTTGATCTTCATGACGAGTTCATAATTTCTAGTGGGAATCCAATATATCTGACTGCAGGTACACTGGATCCCTATTAGAAATGATGAACACAACGTGATGATCGAAATGTCACGTTTATTGGATTATAATTAGATTTTGTTAAAAATTCAATGGTATTTTGTCATTGGAATCCAATTAAAATCCATTTGGATTTCCTCGTTGAACCCTGTACAATTGGATTCCCTCATTGGAATACAATTGCATTTGGAAATTGGATTTCCTCATTGGAATCTAGTTCCATTTGAAAATTGGATTTCCTCATTGGAATCCAATTCAATTTGAAAATTGGATTTCCTCATTGGAATCCAATTGCAATTGGAAATTGGATTTCCTCATTGGAATCCAATTGCAATTGAAAATTGGATTTCCTCATTAGAATCCAATAGCATTTGGAAATTGGATTTCCTCATTGGAATACTATTGGATTCTCTCATTGGAATCCAATGTATGAACTCGAGTTGAATCCTAAATCCCCACATTGTTTTACAGTATCCCATCCTCAAGCTTTTTGATGGAATTTATCATAATCTGCAACTGCGACCAACGTCTACGTTCATGAGCTATTAAACAGCGAATGAACACTTTTGGTGTCCAAAATGTACATTTTCTCTGGTGCTACTGTCCAGTTCGATAGGAATAGAAGCGCTTGAGTCAATCTCCACGAAGAAGAGGCTAGAGCATACAAGATCCTAGAGAAAGGTGCGTTTGTATATTTTCGGCGAATCGATCAAGCCGTCTGCTTGACGAGCCAATTATTTCGTTTGTTCCTTCCTCTCTACCAATATTTCTACCTCTGCATCTTCCAGGCAGTCGAAAAATTCGAAAAAATTAGAAAAGACCCTAAAAAAAAAACAGGGAACTTCTGAATTCCCGCGATAGGAGCCGACAAAAACCGAGACTCCAAAGAAGAAAAGGAAACATCACCAATTGCGAGTTTCCATTGATGGTATCCCGATAAAAAAAAAAAGACGAAAAAGACTCAATCGTTCCAGGCTAACGTCCGGGGAACCCCGCGAGGAGAAGAAAAATTCCTCATTGCGGAAGAAAGGACTTTCCTTTCTTCGCAGAGGCATCGTCCCTGTTCTTCACGTTCATCCAACGAAAGATCCTCGAACCTGATAGTCGGCTTTCTTTAGGAAGCCGATAAAGGAGTTACGATCTTGAAACAGTTAGACCATACGTTATACCAGATATCTATAGATCGGTATGCATCCTGTATAAACACGAGCTGTCCAAGTATCTTGCTCCGAAAGGTAACCGTGTAAAAGGAATCGTCATAATACATATATACATCGCTCGAAGATAACAAGACCACCCTGATACATTTAGGTGCTACCGTAAATGGCGTATGATACAAAACGTGTAAAGAACACGCCTTGAAACTGCTCCCCAAGCCCCTTCCTGTCACGTGCTGACCACGCGGAAATTAATCGATTTATCGCGCACTCGCAATAGCTACCGGCTTCAATACGAGTAATTTTTCTCATTTCCTCGTTGTCCTGATCGACTCGGGTATTTATGGGATTTTGTAACGCCGAGTGACAGTGCATTAACCGTGAGTACGGTGAACGAGTGCGAGAGAAGGGTTGGAAAAAAATATGAGACGTATCGATACCGCGAGATCTCCCGGATCTTCTCTTTCGCTCTTTTTTTTTTTTTTTTCGTTATTCCCCATGGGCGTTTATCGATGTTCACCAATCTCAACGCCCTGCCAGCTTCTTGTCTCTCTCCCGCCCTCCAGTCACTACCTCAGCCTCCCTCCTTATCGCACTCTCTCCCTCTCTTTTTTTCCTTCCTGATCACTGCAAGAAAGTGGACGCCACCTTCCCACGCGAACCGCCTATCAAGAACGTCACGGCTGTTTTATTGTATATATGTATGTGTTTACATATAGCTTATAGTTTATGGCAATCGAGTGTATATCGCGAAGAGAAAGAGAAAGAAATAATGCACATTGCTGGTGTATCAGTGACACTTCTCAGTACGAATGTAAAAAACTTTCGGAAAATTTGTCAATTGATTGATTGACTGTATCTGATTGAATTGAATCTATATAGTTACCTGACTTATTTGTGTATCTTTTTAATATGCTGCAAAACAGTCGCATGTTAGCAGGATAAATTCTGCAAAAAAATGGTTTACTGAAACAATTTGATTACTCTATTACCTAAAATAGAAAATTTAGAAAAATAAATGAAGAAAAAATTGTTGTTAGGACAGTAAAAAATAATACATAGAAAATAGAATGTATGAAAGGGAAAAAAGAATCATAAATATTTTAAATGGAAAATCACTTGTTATTACTTGGACTGTTTATAATTGTAAAGAGATAAGATAAAGACGAATGCTTTTCTACTTTAAATGTTGATTTATTTTTATTTAATATATATATATATATATTTTTTTAATCATTGGTTTGCATCGACGAAAAATAGAGTAATTTATTTAAAGAATACCGCTGTAATTATACAGTTACCTTGAATACGAGATTTTTATACCTTGTACTGGATCTACACCTTCAATTAGAGTTCTCTAAAGCGACGAATAATTTTTCGAAATAGCCAATACCTATGAGTATTTTTTTCAATCCGATGGATATATGTCACTATTCAAAATTTCCTAAATTTTATGCTACAGGTGTAAGCAGAAGATAAACACAAGCGTGAAATAAAAAATGGAGAAAGATTTGAAAAAAAATATGGTCAAAATCCAGGATGAATCCTTACGCGGAGGTACATAAAACTTCCCACGTTTTTCCGAACTTCCGCGAACCCGGGATACGAAGGATGAAAAAGATGGCAGTAGGGTCTTCTCGCCCCATGTGCCACGGGGAGAGGATAATACCCGATCTCTAATTCAATGTAGGACCCATGGAATCGTGTAATTTGGTGGATGTAAACACACGTTTTGTTCCCTCGAGGATTTTCGAGAGTCCCCTTTCGTTCGGTTTCATCCACACTCAACGAAGTCTATAAATTTATATATGTGTGTTTACGTGTACACGAGGATCATCAGGAGAGTCGCAAGAAAAGAGATGAGAATCAAGTGTAGCGAAGCATGGACCAACGTGTGAGGTCCTCGTCGCGACTCGTCGCTAACACGCACCACGAAGAAGTGCCAATTCTCGCGACCCCCTTTGTTTCAGATTAAAGAGCTGTTTAAAAACCCTCTGGTGTTACGTTTCGCCATAGTCACCGAATATAATGGCTCTGAAACGTAATACGAAATTAGCTGATGCCATCAGGCTCTGTGCTTCTTGATCAGTATCCTCTGAGATGACGCTGATGGTCCATTTTTTAGGCTCCTTTTAATCGTTCTCCCAAAATTCATTTTCGATCAAATTTATTGTTACTTTTATCATATTTATGCTAGAGATACTTGGCACCATAGGTTACAATCATCAAGTCTCTTCTCCACAATTGAGCAGGACAGAAACTCAAAAACATTTTTTTTATTTGAAATGCTGATCACCTCGATGTGGTCCCGCAGTACAAAATCTCTCACAGCTGAAAATATGAAATGTCCTAGTGAATATGAAATTGAAGTTTGCAATATTGGAATGGAACGAAAATTGTTATTTTCTAAGTACCCGATTTTTTTCAAGGAAATCGCATAACCCTATATAATTTTTTCAGCGTCTTTTGGAAATTCAGTAATTAAATTTGAAAAATAAAAAAAAAGACTAGAATACTGAGACAATAAAAATGTAGCAAATGAAATTTCATTGCGTCGCAACGATTCAAACGTCAAACGCTATCAAATGAATCTCTACACACTGAGAAACAAAAATTAAATATAAGTTGGATTTATTAAAATGAAATAGGTTGTTTCTTTCTGTCGGGGCTTACTACGATTCTATTCATCATAAATATATTTTCCTATTAATTTCGGGTATTATCTGCAAGAGTTATATGTGTTTGAATTAAATAGATAGGGATTAAATTCAATTACATTCTTTTTTTGAATGAGGAAAAAATATTTTTGAATAAAAATATATCCTCGGCATAAGTAATCACTTATTTGATCTAAATATATGAATATTTGTTTCCCAGATGAATATTTCTCCCGATTAAACCCAATAAAAGATTTATACAGAATAAATAAAGATCAACTTATTAGATGATATAACCGTAAATTTGATAGAAATAAATACATTTATTTCAGATAAATAATTTAAAAAAAGAATTCACTAGGAAATACGAAAAATTTATTTGAATCAAATTAAAAAAAATCAAATAGACCCATTTTGTCAATTTCAGAATTTTTTTTTCTAAGCGTAAACTAACCTCAGCTGAATCGCGTTCCAAAATCTCTAAAAACTTGACTTTACATATTTCAATTCCTCGAATTGCTTGTATCAATGAACGGTTTTTCGGGATGAGATCCCAACGTCATCACGAAAAGATGTTCAGAAAGCACGCGAGATGCAGGATATTTTCCGTAACTCGTGGTATGTTAATGATGAAATGTGATATCCAAAGCAGAGACAAGTGTCTTATGTCACTGTGGGTCTTACAAACTCCAGCGATTATTGATCACAAGGCAATTAGTTTTTTTTAATGATTACACTTTGTCATTCTCCTGTTCCTTGACCGGTGACGATATTGCTATGCTTTCGTCGTAGCAGTCCTGGTATATTCATATCTGATACTCGCCCAGTCGTTTTACCGATTCTATCTACCGATTTATCAGTGCCTTATACCTACATTTCGAAATATCATTTTCAACCGATTAACCCTGGACATTCGTGTGTTGATTCGTTGTCGAAGAAAGTCGCTGGAAATGCGGGTGGTCCAGTTATCTACATGGCTGGAAAAAAAAACAAATTTTATCGATGCACGTGTCTCGAAGATGTCGCAAGTATTCCACACCGATAGTCGTAAAACATGTAATACCGTTTGAAACGTTTTCTACTGGATGTTCATACCAACCTCGTCTCGTGTAAGGATCACAAAGAATACCAATAGGCTAAAGCCTTGATCAAGGTATGATTGTTAATAGTTGACCAAGCTCACTTGCTTAAATCTAGCCCTCTAATGGGTTAGCATTAAATGCCATCACTTTTGATTTTCAAAAATTGCCATTGTCCATCCAATATTGGATCATGGTACAGCTGCAATTGAATTGGGTGCCTTTATTTGTCATCACTATTCATTTCGTGATATCTGCCATTGTTGATCCAACGTATGGTCAGGGTAGGGTTACCAACTATTGGCGCAGTAACAGCCAACAATTCTGGACCATGATTGGTTATCAAGGATTAACCATACCGATTGTTTTTTTTTATTTTTGCTGATGTATATCCAATCTGAAGTCAGCAATCAGTGGCCCAGCAGCGTTGAAACGATTTCTAGTTTTTTTTTTTCGGTTATTAATGATTCAAGGTTTATCCGATATGTTTTGAATATATGATTGTTGATTGGTAGAAAAAGAGGAAGGGGATTTTGTACCTATTTTTGGACGGGAAAATATGGCACTGATTAAAGAGCCAATCCAATCATGTATCTATTAAGGGGCTAATAATCGATTGGAGGAATGACCAAAGCTACTGATTCTTTTCTGAGCCAAGACTGGCAAATAGTTTTGGGTCTAAGTTATTATCCAATGTTTGTCCGATTCTAGGAACATGGGAACATGGCTGCCAATGCTTACCCAATAATGTCATATTTGTAGTATTTTTCTACATGGGATACGGATTTTTTTCGTATTTTCTTTTATACCCTATTTTCATGGATATCAGGTATAATTCAGCAAACAATTATTAAATACTTCATTACAGAATTTTCGTATTGAGTTAGTATAAAATATTCCATTTCTATTGAAACAAAATTTCGTCTTTAAAAATATTGAAGATCAGACCTATTTATGGCTGTTGAAATAAATTAAGGCTTGTGCCAAATACATGGATCTATACAGTGTCGCCATCTCGACTTCACTGTTACAGCATCTGTTTACAATTGCTGCATGGCTGACGCATAGTAATACTGCATAAGATACATCATCTACTATCAGTATCAGTTTTCTAACTTACCGGCTGTCGATACGTTATTGGCAGTTGATGACCTTGAGAAATCTTCAGTCGAAAAGCACGAGAAGCTATTTCTTCACAAGAAATTCTATCCAATATCGATTAATTGTTACCCAATGATGATAAGTAGCAGCTTTGATATGACATTTCGTAAGTGGATAAACTTAGCAAAATGATTGCGAATTTCCGATGTTTTTGAAAACTGTTTGCGGCTCGTTCGTGGGGCATTTAAAAAATATTCAACTTGCAACAAATTGTTCGACATTTTATTTTATCCGAACCAACTAGTCTCATCTTAATTTCAAATATTTAATATATGCTCACATAGTTTACCACAATCGTCAGTACTGGCAGTCGATCACCTAGCATAGGCTTTGGTTAAGCTTATAAACAACCACGAATGACCAACAATCGATAAAAAAACATTTTAAAAGAATTAGGTCGATAACTTATCGTACGTCGAGTGGATTACTTAACAGCCCTTATCAATTGCAAGAAAATTTAAGAATGATATGTTTTTTCTTCTTAAAAACATTATTTTACTAACATTGTCATTCTCTTCCTTCTTATCAGTCGATTTTTATATTTAATCCTATTTAATTATTTTTCATATATATTTTTGTTTAAACTTGTGTATCCTAGGTCTTTTGTTTTTTATATCAATCTATCGATTATGGATTATTAATCGATATATCGATTAAAAATAATCGAATAATCGATACATCGATTATCCATATATATCGATTTATCGATTATGCTATGATCGCCAATACTTTTTTATAAATCCGTTAGCTTTTATAAAGTATTCTAAAAAATCTATGAAAAGAGATTTTTAGCATTTAGTCGATGTAATTACAGCTTTCCCTAAAAAAGTTAATTATATTTGTAATTAATAAAAAAAATCGAGAAAAATTTTTGATTGAAAGACGTTGAATTTTCGTATCCCTAAAGTCCAAGCAGGCAAGAGATAAATAATGCTGGGTCGGTGAATGGAGATTACCGGTAATCAGCAGATGTTAATACGTTCTCAGATGCCTTGAAAATACAATAGCGTTGTAAGGGGGACGATGGTGGCATCCGATTTGAGCTTTTATAAACCGAATTCGAATGGAGCCAACTTGATGGAAATCCTAGATCGTATCGTTATAGCTGTCAGGGAGTTTCGACATCGGATTGCTCGTATCCAGCCTTACCCCGCTGTCATCGTTCCCCTAACCCCCTTGGAACGGCAATGCTACCTCGAGTGCAACCCTCGATGCTCCCTAGTACTCCACCTAAGGGTGCATTGGGATCCCAGGAGTTTCTCGCAAAACATATACCAGCCTTGGAAAGGTCACGCATTAGACGCTATAGAATTTCATATTTGCATTCAAGAACCCATCTCTGTTGCAATTCGAGTCGACTCTACGAGTCATACATTTATTTTGAGAATAATATAAAAAGAAAATAAAATGACGTTTCAAAAGTTTATTTTACAGGCTGAAAGCACTTTGTAAATGACTTCCAAGTTTGCATCGTTGAAATTCAACAAAAACCAATTATTTATAATTTTTTAATTATTTCTTTGCTAATTCAAGATGCAAAAACTTGCCAATCAACAACTCTAATTTGTATTTACAAACTAATTTTGTCTAATGATCAAAATAAATTAAAATGTCGAAAAAAGCGGTATCTAAAATTTTCGAAAAAACGTTTCGCCCAAAGTTCTTTTTATTTCCAATTCTTACGATGTTCATACTGTAATCGGCTCATTTTAACAAATAAAAAAAAATTCAAAAATGAATTTTCACTTACAAAGTATTTATTTTTTTTTCTTGAATGTCGATCACAATTTTTTCGTCGTTCTAGCCGAAAGTCCCCTAACCTTGTATTTTTGTCGAAAATTTATCGAGTGACGTACTTAGTCATTACAGAAATGAGAAAAAAAATCGTTCGCCCCTTCGAGGTCGGGTTACCACTCGTTATTGGGGAGTAATAGAAGCCGCACGAGCCACCACCGCCAGGGGGCCAAAAACGGGAATTTGCATTAGCCAGTACGAAAAAAAGAAAGAAAGCACGAATCGAGCAAGCGGTCTGATTCTTACTGGCTGTGGGTTTGCGTAAAATATAATTCTTACACGATTATTTTGTATCGTTCCCGGCTTCGTTGGAACGTTTGCTATGTAGGCACGTGGCGCTTTGCGGGGGCCGGTGACCCATGTGCCACGTGTCGACCAATCTAAATCTAATAACGCAAACAGCCTTGCAATAACGTTGTTCCCTACTGTACTGTGTACGCAGAGTGTATCGTTTGTACCGCCGGAGGTAATACGACACCATGTGAACTAATCGTTCCGAAGTGGTACTCGAGAGAGGAAGAGAGAGAGAGAGAAACGTTTGTTTCGTGCTCTGAAACCGAAGTTCCCTAAAACCACCGAGCAGCAAAAAAAAATACCTACAATAGTATAATAATAATAATAATAATATAAATAATATTAATATTAATTATAAATTATTACGATGAACGAAAATAATATTAATTTTAATAATAGATTATTATGATTAACGACAATAATTAATTGATGGATGCATTTCAAAATAGTTTAAATTGTTCTGGCCAGCAATAAATCTCAAAACTTCTTTTTTAATTTTGAGAGTGTGGTAGATTGCCTTAGAGATCTGATCGATAGTAGATTATTGTAATGAACGAAAATAATATTAATATTAATAATAGATTATTATGATGAACGAAAATAATTAATTGAGAGATTAATTTCAAAATAGTTTTAATTGTTCTGGCCAGTAATAAATCTCAAAACTTCTTTTTTAATTTTGAGAGTGTGGTGGATTGCCTTGGAGATCTGATCGGAAATAGATTATTGTAATGAACGAAAATAATATTAATATTAATAATAGATTATTATGATTAACGAAAATAATTGATTGATGGATGAATTTCAAAATAATTTTCATTTTTCCAGCCAGTAATAAATCCCAAAACTTCGTTTTTAATTTTGAGAGTGTGGTGGATTGCCTCAGATCTGTAGGCAATGAGGAAGAGGGAGAAAGAGAGAGAGAGCAAAGGAACAGGAGTTATACTGTTTTGCTCCAACTTTTTTTTTCACTGAAACACGAGGATCAGGGAAATTGGCCCCATTTCTCGTGCCTCTTGCTTGGGTTTCGCCTGTTTCTTTTTTTATATCTCTTTTGCTCCGAAAGGTAACAACATTTAAAGGGGGAAAATATGCGTGTTTGCGATCGGCGTATGAGTACATAGAGGGCTCGAGAAAATAGATCATCCTGACCAGATAATGTCGTCACCAAGTCCACTGATGACACACGAGATAATCCAGCGTGAATCCATCAACGGTAAAGATCTGATGGAAAACTCGTTTCCCTTCGTATGGGAATCAGGAATGTTCTCGTGTGAACTAAGTACGACTGAATTGCCGAAGTTTCTTTTTTAATTTGGTCTCAAATATCTTTTTTAATTCGGTCTATTTATTTTTTATTTTATATTATATTTTTTTATTTCGTCTTAATTATCTTTCTCGTTTTTTTTTAAATGATTTTTTTCTAGCTTCTCACGATGCACGTTATCTCAAATCTTTAGAAAAGTTGTAAGTTTTAGGATTCTGCTAATCGAAAGTTTCTATCATACTTTCTTCAACAATTTTTCCCAAATTTAGAATTTTTTTTATCAAAGTTCGTTTTTTGTCGGTTGATATTTTTTCAATATTAGTACTTACATGCAGGTATTTTCTCAAGTTTGATATTTTCCTACCAGATACTCGAGGTTGGTATCTTTTCCCCATTTTTTTTCAGTTTTCGTTTTCTTGAAAATAAATTTATAGTCGCAGGAATATCATGGAATTTTTGAAAGGGTTCAATAAGAAATAATCTCGGTTAAATAATCAACAGGTTTTATGTTTCTTTTTGTAATTCTCAAAAAATGTAAGTTTAATTTATATTAATATACATCGACGACTGTATGCGTGTGTGTGTTTGTTCTTTTTTCTCATTTATCGTACAAGAGTGACAGATACTGTGAAAAATAACACTTGCATGTTTGAAATTTCGACGAAAATAAAAATGAATTTCCGTAGCGGACGAGAACACGAGAAGTCGTATTTCCGGACGAGTATCAGTGCTAAAGGAATCAATCCTCGGAATTCGACGGTATCTCGACTCTTTGATACCGGAAACAAAATTCCCAACAATTTTCAACGATACTCTTTTATCTTCTCGTTTTTTTTTTGTTCTTTATTATTTCGTCAACAAAATAGGAAACTCTTGGTGCCTTTGGATAATCGCGATCACCACCGAGTTTTATCATTTTCCCGATGGATTTCGCACATTCTTCGTATACTTTCGTGAATGATGGATATATAGTCGAATCGGTCCGTTTTGTCGAACAATTCCATTCAATTACAGCTTTGTTCTCGATTTTTCTCTATTTCCATATTTCTCTATTAACCCTTCATATTTTCGAGTGCCCGATATGATTGATGGAAAAAATTTGATGGGTCGAGGGAGAAGGTGGAAAAGACGAGGGAGGGGGGGGGGGGCTCGGTAAAAATTTGAAAATCGAGCTCTCCGATTTTCTGTAAACACGATTCCGGCTCAAACGATTTGACCCACTAAACACAACGTTTCGGATCAATGGCTACGGGCTGTCTAAGATTATTTACATATCTGTATGATAACCGTGAAATCTACAATCGCTCTAAATTTCCTCCCATTTTTCTATATCGTTCTTCGTACCTTTTTTCGTTGGCCAAAAAACTGGGGGTAGTTTTTACCCTCTTCCCCTTCGTTCTTCACCGCTCTTTTTTTCTATCTGTATTATTTTTTTGTACATCGCAACAATATTTACAAGTAATATACAAGTTACAGTTTTCCTCGTTCCTTAATTCTAGATGCGATATTTTTTAGTCCCTTTTCATTGATCGGAAGGGTAGGGAGGGGGATGGAAGTTTGAATTTTGCGAAATACGTCGAACGATTGGTTTTTCTTTTCCAACGCTTTTGCTGTTGGAAATAACCTAGACGCGGAATTTTTTTTAGCTTTTTTTTGATAAAAGCGATATGTCCAAGTTCTCGAACTTTCACACCCTCGATATGTATTAATTTTTTCTAATTTAATTTCTCTTCGCTCATCCGAGACTGTCTCGGTTTGCACTGGTTCTTTTTTTCGTTGGTAAAAATCAGTTTGAAAAAAAATTAACAAACGAACAAGAAAAAATGATTTTTTCGAAAATAAAGAGGAAACAATCACAATTTCACATGACATCTTCTCGAATAAAGATGGCGCACGGAGTTTTAGATCGCTCGGAAGTTTTTTATAACGATATTTTTGTCTTTTTTTTTTAAACTTCGATCGACTTTCGCGAAATGTTTTGCACAATTAAAATTGCAACGTTGCACCGTATTGGAGATTCGATGTGTTCTTGGTACGTGCGTGGCCGAAGATTTCGAATTGGTTGTTGACCTTTTATGTTTTTTAGGTCTCGTAGTGCTATTTGCCAGTGGACGAGAGCAGGGGACTCGAAACGTCAGTGTAGCCCTGATTGCATGCTGGCAGCATAAACGGGTTCATGTTGAACGGCGTGCCAACGACGTCTCCTAACCCTGCAACATGGCCACTGTCAATTATCCGGTTAGTTTTCGTCGTCCTTAAGGATAATCGTAATTTTGTTGCTGGCTTTCCAAATTTTGATATTTGGGTCCATCCGTACACATTTTTTAGGGTTATCACTCAATTATCAATTTACTGCAACAAATGTACCAAGTTTCATATAACCTTAACCTAAACACGCGCAAAACACATTTTATAGCATTTTTACTCAGCGGTAAATGTACAATAAAAAAATATAAAACAAAGTTGAAACTTTTATCGTTCAATAAAATTGTATATCAAATCGTTCTGGAAAAAAAATTCAGAATATTTGTGTATTTTTTAAAATTGCCTTTTTTAGCGTTTTGATATTTTGAAAATTGGACGTCCACATTTTCGTGCAAATTTATGGAAGATTCCATTTATTTTTCTCTGCGACTCGTAATTTGAGTTTTCAGAAGTCATGCAATTCAGCATTCAGCATAATTCAGTTTCGAAGTTGTTCATGCAACAGTCACTGATCAATAAAGATTGTTGAACAAAACGATTGAAAAAACGAAGCAGAAACAAACATGACGAAATTATGAGGACTTCCGGTGGCCCCGGAATCGAAACAAATGGAGTGCTAATAAAAGTCGTCCCATGTGGTTCTCTCGAAGGCCCAACAACGGAACGAACCATAGCCGTCGTTGATCGCTAGGCCAGGAGGCAGCACGTGCCGGCTAAACGACTAATACGCGAAACTGGGCGTAACCGTGCTCGTGAAAGACTCAATTTACGTCTCCAACGATACCTACGATGGGCGAATTGTTTCCGAACGAATGGCCAAGATCCTTAACAAGCAACGATCGTGTATCGTCTATTCGATCTCTTTCGAAGTCTTTTTGCCTCATTGTTTTTATTCCCCTTGCTTGATGATGACTATCGGCCATTTTCCACGCTACATGCATTTTTCAAGTCCCAAAGAAACGTCACGAAAATAATGAGGCAAAAATTGGGATCAATAGGACGCAATGATTATTTTTTCATTATTGTCAAAAATTATATTTCATATATTTTAGCTGCATCTAAACGAGTATTCTAAAACAAATATTTGCCCAATTTTGGTCGTTCTAAACCACGAAAAAAAATAGAAAAAATCATCATTTTCGTTCGGTTCTAAGAATGCAAATTTCAATGCCAAATTGTAAAATTATTCCCAATTTGATGAATCTCTGTTCCATTCAATATTTACTACAGATCAGTGCATCAGATTTCAAAAATGTTTTTACTTCTTGGGCAACCCAAAAGCATCATGAAGATAAGAGGACCTTCCCTTACTTCCGAAAATATTACAGACGATAACTATTCACTCAAGTACTGGATCAACCAGGTATAAGAGATGGACAAAAAGGAGGGTTAAAATCAGATTTTAGGAATCCTACTGGTCCACAATTGCGTTAAACAAAAACGGCAACCTACCAAAAAAAAAAAAATCAATTCCAGGATACATCGAAACTGCATTCTTCTATTTTTCAACATCTGACAAACACTCCGAGTTTGGGCATCTCTGGGGTTGGAGCAAAGTACAAATATACCTACATTCAAGAATCCACGAAGCTTGGTGCCAAATTCTCGAATAATTCGTTAATCGCGGTGCATTTGGGTGTTGGTGATGGTATCGTGATGGTGATGATTGTGGTGGTGGACGGTTAGCGGTTACTGGGCAGCTGTAGCGAGGTGGTGCTGTGTGGACCAGTGCGGTGGGACTGAGGTGGTCGGTGGTCGGACTACGGGGGCGAACGCGCTCCCGTCCCCGGACGAATAGAAAATGCCATATTGTTCGTGCGCTAAAACGTAAAGTATAAACCACATGGGCCAATCGTAAGTGCGTGCAAACAAATAATATATACGTATGATGGTTGGCAATGTTTTAAACAATTGCTCAAAACAAGTGTTTAAATCATAGTTTAAAACACTTAAAAAAAACAAACAAATATCAAAAACAACAAATATCTTATCCAATAAACAAATATCTTATCCAATAAAGCAACAAATATCTTATCCAATAAATTTGGTATTTCACTATAAAAATCACTTATAGGTATTGTTTTCTTTTGTAAGTAGGTACATACTTAATTATATCCCCCCAACTAATCCCAATTAATATTATAAATGCGAAAGTGTGTTTGTTCGTTTGTTTGGGTTTGTTTGAAAATTCTTCCACAAATGGAAAGATACATTATCATGGAGTAACATAAGCTATATTTTATGCTCATATTTCCACGGGAACAGGAACTACGAGGGTGAAACCGCGGGCAAAAGCTAGTTTTATATAAAAAGAAGTGTTTTAAACTATGTTTAAAACATGATTGAAACATGTCAATTTAAAAATTCTCAAAAAAAAGATTAAAACATGTTTTTGTTTGGGGAAAAAAACACGATGTTTCGTTCTTTTTAAAAAAAAACGCGTTTTTTTCCTACTCTGATGATGACAAAAGAATATATAAGAATTTATAAGAATAAGAATATTTATCTGTATACATATAAATATGTACATACAACACGTATGATACGATCAGGTTTGATATAATGTAACAAAACAGCGTGTCAGATGATAAGCGTCGTGCGTTTTCTCGAATCATGCCACTGCAGGGTTGAACACTGACTTCTACCAGAGAATGCTGTTTATTGATCTCCCGTTCAATAAACTTGAATATTTTTCCTTTAAAAAAATGTACTTCCTTTCTTTTTTACTTGCAGATGAGTTCAATGAAGTTTCGACAAAGTTTTCGCAATTGTCACAAAATTATTTTTCAGGAATATTGAGAATATGCGTTTAAGCAGAGTTGCAGGAAAGTACTACAGCAATTTGTTGTTTTTTTTTAATCCAGGTTTATAACGTCAGAAGAAGTGTGTGGAAAGTCAAGCGTTGCATGGATCCTTATAGGAGGATATTTTTTTTTTCATTTGCAAGGATGTTTAATAAAAATTCAACGAAAGTTTAAGTTTTCATAGTGTCTATGGATTTCTTTTTGAGGGATGTCGAGAATTTCTGTTGCACAAAATTACAAGAATTTGTGATTTGCAAATGTACGATCAGTACATCCACAATGTTCCATGAGAGAATTGCTAGCATCATTAAATGTCTGTTTTTGAAAGTTGCTTCAACTTTAACAAAAATGAAGTTGCATTCCATTGGACTTTTGCTACTATCATCAAAAACGACGATCTTTCAATACACTCACGTTGCAACAAAAAAAAACACAACTTTTCTAATTCATGACGAAAGACGATCAACATTGGGCTGGTAATTTAAGTATTTTATAATTTGGCATTGAAATGTGAATTCCGTGAAGAAATAATGAACTTACGTGATGTGTAGAGGGTCGGACTTCCGGTGTACGGATTCGCCGTGGAATAACTTCCGCTTGTGCTGTGACTGTGCGGCGTACTTGCGGAACTTCCGCAATAACCGCCACCGGTTACGACGCCACGTGGACTCGCGCTGCTGCTCTGCCTGTATACGTCATTGTTGGCACCGACGCTACCGCCGTTACCACCACCGCTGCCACCGCCGCTGCCACCTCCACCAGTTGTCACGGAGCTACCGTCTAGAAATAGAAACCTGCCCGTCAGACGAACCCCGTGAGTATTTGATCGCACTGTACCCAAAATTCACTATCATATCTTTCAAAACCCCCAATGCCCTTTTGCACCCCCAATACCATGGCCTTTTAGACCCTTAATGATGTTTTGACCTTTCACCCCCAAAATGTCCTTTCCCAGATGAACGCTTCTATAAGCCAATCGAGCTAGCTAATGTTCTAAGAGAAATTGATGGAAATCAATTCTGGAAATGGAAATCAATCCTTTTAGCCACTATGCTAGTTTTTTGGGTAAAGTGATTCAACTTCCGGTTTGCTTCTGGGAACGTTTAAATATAATTTCTTTTATAACGTTCACTCTTTGGGGGAGAATTTTTTGATAGAAGCTCGTACAGGTCGTTTGGGTAGCTATGGCTCAAAGAGAATTTGTTGGTCCTACTTCTGGTCTACTTCCGGAAGTCAGACATTCTCGAATACTACATTCACAAAGAGTTCGATAAATCATGAAACAAGTAGAATTCTAGTTTTCCTAGGTAAAGTACCGAAAAGTCGATGAACCCAATACATCACTAGGAACTCTGGGAAAGTTCTATTTCAGATGAGAATTTTTCAATGGAAAGCTAGCCAATAACGTCAATTTGGGAGATTCGATCGCCTACCGTCGGTCCACTTGGCCGCGCTGCCGTTCTCCTGCACGGTCACAGCTAGTTGACCAGTGTAAGAATTAAACGCCGTCGTCGAACTGGACGTTGGTGGCGCCGAGGGATGACCAGAACCAGGACTACCGGGTGTACCCGAAATGGACGTGTTACCGCTTCTAGGCATGCTGTAAAGCACTTCCGCCAAATCGGCGGCTCTCTTCAGTATTATTTCCTTTGGTAGTTTCTCCGGATCACCCGGATGCCGGGGAACTAATTTTTGTAACCTTTGGAAACCGTAGTCGATCGTAGGTTCGTTGAGGGCTGCAAAAATCGAACGATGATAATCAAATGTCATTTCCAAAGTGTAACAGATGGAAAAGATTACGTCAATGACATTCTCGTCACTTTTGACAATTATTTTATTTATTATTATTCTATTATTTTTAATAAAATTATTATAATATATCAGATATTATTAGATTATATTATTATTTTATTGACGATTGTTTTATCTATACTCACAGACATAAACGAATCTTCCTGGAGAACCTTTGCAAAATTGTTTATTCTTGTACGACAATGTTACCTCGACAACTCCAGGTATTTGTCGAGGTGGTGTTTGGACTCTGATGGCGTGATCGGTTATCAGCTGAAAGTTCCAATTGTTCATCAGAATTTCGTGGTTGTTTAATCCAGCTGTAGGACGTCCTTCGATCGTCCTTTTTTTCAACTCTGTGACATTTTCGAAATGTTTTCGACTTACCTCGCTCCACACCAGCATCGTTCCGAAAACCACTTGTAATCCGTCGAAAAAGTGTTCGCCTATGATAATTACAGTCGAGCCACCAGCCGTCCAACCCTCACTCGGCGATATCGCTTTTATACAGGGTGTTTGAAGGGGCAGTGCTGGGTAAAGACCTGGTGGAGAAACGACCCAATCCAACATTGATTAGAATACAGTTTTTGAAGATTATAGGTGATATTTCATAATTATTTAATAAGTGAGTTATTGATGTAATATTATTTATCAATTCAGTAATGAATATAGCGTTATTTAGTAATTGAATAATTAATATAACATTGTTTAGTAATTAAACTAATTTTTAAAAATCCCTATTTAAATAAATCGCATACAGCTAATGTTTTTGGACAGAAAAAATGCTAGTCTGGATTAACCTCATAAAAAAAAAATATGTAACTGATTTTGAAAAGTACCCCAACGAAATGAACGGATCCTTCCCTAGGAAGAACGAAGATTTTTGTGCAGGCTTTTGCAAATTACTTAATTTCTTCAGGAATAAATGGTCCGCCATTTATTTTCGTTTCCAGCAAATTGCAGAAATGTATGACAGGAAAAAAAGAGGTTTTATGTGTGTTTACATATGTATAATATGTATACATATATGCATATATATATTACAAATTCGATATTGTGTATCACAATATACAATTTGTATATCGCAATACCCGAATGAAAATCGAATTACGATCGGGAAGAAAAATTGAATTTTCCTTGAGAAGGATAAGTGGGGGTCCAATGGGATCGGCAGATGGGAGTAAAGAGAGGGTGGAGTGAAAAACGAGATGAAATCGTGGAAGCGTTTGTTCGTGAGTGCCGTGACTCTTCCGGAAACGGGATAGGGTGAAATTATCAGAATATTCTGTTTATTCGCTCGGGAGGAGAGAGAAAAAGAGAAAGAGTGCGAGTGCGAGAGAAAGAGAGAGAGAGAGAGAGAGAGAGAGAGAGAGAGAGGGAGAGAAGTGTGTGGCAGATATATTTCCGCAGGGTGGAAAACGAGAGGATGGGTTTTCGCGCTGAAGCAGGAAAGCGCCCCGCAGAATCAGAGAAAGCGAAAGGACGAGTTTAAACTACTAGTGGGAGGTTGAAAGGAGAAGGGAGGTTGGGAAGGAAAGCACATAAAGGTGGTTCAGAGGTGGTGCTCGGTTTCTCGCGGCTCCATCATGGGGTATGGAGGACTATAGAGATGTGTTGGTGTACATTGGGGCAGGGGGCGAGTCACAGAGCAGAGAGAAGGGTTATAACAAGGGGGAGGTTTTAAGGGGGTGAAGAAGGAGGGCAGCGATCGCGCCGCTAGTGTCTCTGCTTGGAATTTATAACCCAATGATATCATTTTGTACCCTGGCGAAGCCGGCAAAAGCCACCCCCGAATCGCACCCTGCGAGGAACAGGCAAAGAGGGACGGAGAAAGAGAAAGAGAATAGCACGCCAGCGGAGTAGCTGACATCATGGTATATTGCCTTCAGTGACGCTCAAACACTTTTCCCACACTATGGCAGTTTATTTGCTTTCTCTTCGAAAGCACATATATATGTATGTGCACGAAAAGCTCCTGCGGACTATCCCGCGCATACACGAGGGCAAATGTGGCCGCGCGGGAAGGCATGGGCCCTGCGAATAAATCACGAGTGCTTAACGAAACTCGAGCGAGAACCAACTGCTTCTCTCTCTTTCTCTCTCTCTTATCTCTTTTTGGCCAACCATCCGTCTCTTTCGCGCCACCCTATTGCTATCTCTCTCACCATTGCCACAAGGAAATAAGAACGGATTGCTTTTTGGATTACATTATAGCCCAATAACCAACTGGGGTACGTTTATATCAGAACAAATCAGAAACCAAACATATTTGTTTCTATGCCTCAATAAAAACCCTTATATCGAGAATTCCACATTTTGAAAACCTCCTTAGAGAAAAACTTCCAAACCCAAATCTTTAAATCAAGAACTTCCGTTGATCAAGTACCGTGGCTGTTTCGGTCAGGTGGCGAAATAGCTCCAGTAGCAACTTTCAGATGGGATTCTTCCATTTTTTTTACATTAGTAAAGATTTCAAAGTGCAAAATTGGCTCGAGACGAAACCGTACTGGGGTTAAAAGAGGCCTGCGCAGTGACCAACAGTACGCAGTTACAAGGGGTTCGCAATATCTCTGGACAGCCTTACCTGAGAAGCTAACAGTGGCTTTCTCATTGTCACGCTGCGTGTTTCCCTCCAGCCAAGACCTTCTAGGATGTACGTTGATGGTGTACACAAGAGGATGGGGGCCGAGAGGGTTGGGACTCGGGACGAGAGATATCTTGAACTTAGCATTCACAGATGAACGCCTTGTGTGGGCGACCGACCGAAGGCGAGAACAAAGTCGTCCCAGGGATAGTATGATAGGGATGCCTGCGCACATCTCGGCCAATAAGCGTATGAAAGGACGCGATTCGCATCAGGAGTAAACGTTAATTCGGATGGTTTGAGCCCTACTGTTCGGTAGCTGCCAATGTATACCATGGTGGAGGTTAGGGTGTCTCGAAGGTTCCACCGGAGAGAACCAATTTTGCCTCCGTCTTTGGTTGCTCAGTGGCGAATCAGACGAGGGAAAGAGAGATATAGGGGTTGAAAAAGCAAGAGAGAGAGAGATGAAAAGCGAGCAAAGAAGAAATAGAATGGAACAGAGGAAAACCAGTGGTTGGAGAGACCAGTCAGGGTGAAAAGAAAGCTCCAGATCTTCTGGTTCTTCCTTAGCTGCTTCTTCCATTCTCTTCAACCCCATACCTAGAACCGCCAGTGAGAGAATGGAAGCGGTCCTTTCCACCCGCCCATTGATTTACATCTTGTCTTGGCAGAGAGGAAGGGAAAGCCTGGATCTCTTGAAGAGAAAAGCGAGTTGCCTCTCTGGCTGTGTATATGTGTACGATCCCTCCAAGTAGGCACGACTTCTCTTGCGAGGGAAAACGCCGAGCGATATCAGCCGTTTGTATGCGCGACCGACGCCAAACTTTGCTGAATTGCCCTATGACTCTCCTTACATCCCCCACCTCTTCACTTTCTTTCAAACCCCTACCCACCGTGTCCTCCTCCTCCTACACTTTCCCTCCATCCAAGTATATATATATTCATCGAGAGCTTTCTTTCCTCGCTTTTAGCTTTTGAACGTGCACCATACAGCCGCCTGGAATATACGGTCGTATATGGAGTAATCCGTGGAAAAAATGAAAAAGGTTACTTTTTTTAAAATATGAAATCGTTCGGACAATTATTTCAATGATTAGAAAAGGAATTATTGAAAAATTGAATGAAAGGTGGTTTTCAATTTATTTTTCAAGAGTCCTTAATATTAGAAAATTTGTAGGAATTACCTTGTTCAAAGAGAGGGCCTTTGATTCATTAAATGTATAAAAATGAATTTTTAGTTAATTATTCATTTATACAGATAAAACTTGAACTTTGAATGCACGAAATAATGAATCAATTCATAAAACAAAATATCTTTCGTAAAAATATAATTGTTCTAAAAACAATCGATATGAATACAACTGGAGGATTTTTTGAAAATGACCTGAAGATTGTTTTTTTCATATATTTTTCAAGGACCCTTAAAAGTTTAGAACGAGCAGGGACGACCTTGTTCCACTTAAAATGGTGTTTCACTTCACACGGAACATCCTTTGGATGTCTTTTTCGCTTTTCGTGTACTGGGGTTGGTTATTTTGTTTTTTTTTCTAGAAGTTCGGCACAAGCGTTTTCGGAGGAGTACACAAGTACACGAGAACGTTTTCTCGTAACGCGACGAACGACAGCTCGCTCAGGTTTTATAGCATACCACGTGTGACACACAACCCCCTTCCCCCCAACCCTGAAACGATGGAAAACGCGAGAGACGTCAGAATAATTTAAGTGACGTTATTTTTCCGATACAGCTGATTAATTTTCTCAATTAAATAATTAACGCAAATTCATACTTTTTGTTCTGTCCAAGTTTCTACTTGGAATTTTTCGAGATAGACCTTTTTTTCGTACTTACTGTTATACTCGCCGTGGTCACTAGGGTCCAGTCGTTTTGCTCTTCTACCGTGTTTGCTGTTGTTGTGAACGAACATATTTTCCGAGATCGCCAAGTGGGGTCCTTCAACGCAAACTTGCGTCGATATGATCACCTGAAAAAAACCAACAAAAATCAGTAAAATTAATAATTCCAAAATTAATAACACCATGACGAATTGGAACTAAGAAAATTGAATCTAAGAATAATCCAGAACGTTTTTGCCTTTCGTTGACTTCCCTTCTCTCTGGACCGCAAAGTTTCTCAAGAACTTGGCTCGGAGTAAAGGGGACTAGAATCGTACAATTTGTACGGGTGTGCGAAACCGCTTAGCTCTTTCGCTCCGTCGAATAACGTTTTGCCAACTTTGCGTCAATGTCCCCACGCGAAAAAGTACAGGACCCCAATTCTGCGGGAGCTTATATTTACGCACGAATACTCGTGTAAGAAATGACGCCGCACACCTATACGCACTATTCCGAGGGTTGATATCCGCACAGGAGCAGCCACAGTGAAATTTTAATTCGCCAACTTTTGGCAATAAGCAATTCCGGAAGAGATTCGTAAGTGCGATAAATATTTTAATTTTCGGTCTGCGGGTTTTCGAGGGGTATGGCTGAAAAGCTGTATGTGCAGAGTGTGGACGCGAGGACTTGTTCTTCTTCGCACTGGAGCATTATCTTTCGACTGACTTCGACTGTCTAGCAAAAGGGCGTGAGCTTCATTATTGGGCTCTGCCACGTGCTCTGATCGCAGCCTTATATTTGTTAGGCTAATATTGGGTTTCTATATATATAGATAGATAGATAGAAACCCCCCCAAAAAATATATATATATATATATGTAATTAGAACGAACCGAGAAAAAAAAGGGAAAAGAAGGGGGATGAAAGACGAAAAGAGAAAACCCTTTACCCTACCCGTCATGATTCTCGGCTTTCGCCTTTGTGGCAATTTATTTTTTTAATTCTGTCTTTCATTTCTGTAGCCATTTTGAGTCACGAAATGTGGTATATATGTATAGGGCTTGTATATAGACGTTGGGTTGAACTTCGCTCCAGAGAACAGTGGACGCGACGAGGCATCTCTGTGAGCCTCTCTCTCTCACTTCTCCCTTTTATTATGGAGGATAAGGGATGAAAACAGTTGAGGGGGTGAGGGTAGGTATAGCTGATGCTGCTCCGAGCTAATTGCCAGGCCACTGGATTACAAGTCTCTCCTCGCTTCTGCCTGATAGGGCTCTCAACTCCACGAGATACACGATTGCCAGGATCTCGATGACTGTAAGCATTAAATACTACTGTGCTGCAGTCACGGGTGTTGGGTTACACTTGTTAACCGATCTCTGAATGAGGGATTCAAGTTTTGGTTGGATCGAGTTTAATGGAATGGAAACTCTTACGATTCATGTTTGGGTTTGTTTAGGTTGACGGAGGGAAAGAGTTGATTTTGAGGATGATCAGGTGGTGATTTTAAAATTCATCGTTTTTATAAGAAGTTACAGTTGCTTTTTCTCTGGTGATTTTTAGTCCATCTGGGGACTTTTTGATGATGTTGATTTATGAAGGAATGTGTTCGTGATTCTGATTTTGGCTCTCAGAGGGTTTTTGGCTTTTAGGGTATGATTTTGGTTTTATCTAGAAAATTATTTTTAGGTAATTATTGTTTTCTCTACCTAGGAAGTTATGGGGATCGACCGAAGCTCATAGTGACTTTTTAGGAACTAGAAACTTACGAATGAGTCGCCATGATTGTTAATCAATAACTTATATCGATTGGTTAAGCCCATAAATGATATTTCGTAGATAATGATCATTCTTACCTGGAAACGCCTCATGTCCCTCGGATTTCCGGCGTTCTTCAGACAGTTTTGATTGCACTTGAGGAAGAATTTGAGAAAAAATCTGCAAGCAAAAAAAGTGGAATGCGGCTATGAATAAAGTTCTTTGGTGACTGTACAGAGTTTGTTTGGGTTAAAACGGTTGACAAGCCACTTCGCGCCCTTCAACATCACGCCAATTTAATTAGGAACGTCATTACAAGCTAGTAGAAGCAGAGAGGGAAGCAGGTGAAAGATAGAGAGAGAGGGAGAGATGGAGAGAGAAAGAGGAAGACAGCGGAACGGTGGCTTGAATACTGCATAAGCCAATCGCCAAAGCTACCCGTGCGCTTCTCACTCGACTCTCGTCTGCATTATTCAGCATTTCTCTAGATTAAACCCCGTTGCCACGTGTTTCTCGACCTTTATAGAGGACCGAACGGTCTTCCACGTTCGTATACACACCATTGTACGTACTGTAAACGCGTTTGATTCCAAACAGTACAACTCTCTTTTATATCGATATCCATCTGGATCCGTAAATTTCTCTAGTTCTAGAACAAACACTTTCCTGTTGATCTTATCACGGATTATGGGAAAATGGCTTGGAAGTCGATAAATCAATTGGACGATTCTTCGGGTTGTTTTGAAACTTCAGCGAATCCGACGATTCAAGAAAAAGTCAATACTTGGAGCGGTGATCGTTTTTAGAAAGTGAGTTTTAATCGGTGATTTTAGGAAATAAAAAATCGAGGATATTAAAAAATGGGTACCAAAAGATGGACTGAATAATAGAATGAAAAATGTAATCTTTTTCTTTATATTAAAGGGTTCGTAGTTTATGTAACAGTTTAACGTGCTTAATTTATAAAAAAATATTTTATTATTACCCGAATTAAAAACTGATAAAACTGATTTAATTTGAAACTTATAAAAAACTGATATAAATATTAAACTGATAAACTAAAAAAAAAAATTATAAATGGACTGAAACTGCAATTAAAAATATATAATTTTTTAAATTACACAAGGATTCATAATTTACGGGAAAACTTAGCGTAATTAGTATGTGAAAAATATATGATAAATTAAAAAAAAATAAAAATGTGTACTAATAAATAGATATAAAACGTAATAAAAAACGTATTATTTATTTTCTAAATAATCAAGTGTTTATAGGTTACAAAATAAATGAGTGTACACAAAAAATAATTATAAACTTACAAAATTAAAACCTATAAAAAATAAATTATCCCGAGAAAACGAAACGAAAGAAAAAAGGGATGCGAACGAGAGGTAAACGGAAAGGAAGGAAGACGATGGTTAGATCGGCAATATCCACAGAAGGGCCGATACACGAAGGGCTAAGGTTCGCTCGCTCACTCGTGGAGAGTCGAGGAAAAGCCGGCGGCTCAATTTTCATGAATTATGTAGAATATCGAGGTATATTGAATTCGTTGAATTTTGCGGAGGGGCGGAGGGGGGGATTGGCTAAGGACATGGAAGTGGAGTGCAGAATGGTGGAGTTAAGGGGGGGGGGGTTGAGGATAGTGGTGAGGATGCGCGAAGGATGCTGGAAGCGTATCAGCCCGAAATGGATACAGGGCTACGATATGTACCTCGTGAAAGACAGAGAGGGTGAAAGAGCTTTCAGGAAGAGGTGGAGAAACGCGTTCGAAACAATCGCGAGGGCGGAAGAGTCGTAGAGGGATGGAACAGCGAATGGTGGGAGATAGAGGAAGATCGTCGTTCATGGATTCCAAGAGAGAGAGAAAGATATAGCGAACGATGAGGGGAAGGGAGTGCGGGGGAGAAATCCGGGGGTAGTTTCCGGGGTGGTGACTGTTGGTAGGCCTTTCCTCCCTTGGGACGCCATTGTCATCCCCCTGAGTACGTCCGCGGATCCGAAAGACTTCATGGTTAAAATCAAACGCGTATGCACCTTCGAGTCGAAGCCTTGAAGTATCACTGGATCGACCATCAGGCAAAAAAATACGTCGAAATCGAAGAGGCAATTTACAAATATCGATCACGTCGTACATGTTCAACTTCACAAATAGCTAGCTTAGTAATACATTGATAAGTAGAAATATTCATTTTTCATTTTGAATTATAGTTTAAGTTTTATTCGACAATCTTGATAATGGTTTTACTGAGGATTTGTTCGTCACTGTTGATAGGCTCCAAATGTGGGAAAGATAAATTTCTCAATTTTTTTTATTTAATTGATACGTTCGGATAAACTTCTTATTATGAATCTTATTATTATGTAAATACATGTATTGAGATTTCCTATAACTGCTGATTAATTAATAGTTGGAATAAATCTGGAATTGATCTATAAATTGACTGCAAAACGCGAGAATGCAGAAAATGTAAAATAAATTTAGCCTAATCGAACCCTCAATTATAAATCTTGATGATATAATATATTCAAAATTTGTGGCGATTTAGTTCCATTCGTTTTGCAAAACGATTTTCCTAAAAGCGAACATGTTAAATATGTATGTTGAATTTTTTCTAAAATTTTAGCATTTCTAAAATAACCAATGTATTTATTATTTATTTTAGGGATGATAATTCTTTAAAGCATAATAATGTATTATTACAACTACCCCTAAAAATAACTATCCCTCAAGTTTTCAAGAATTTTGTCAACTTTTAACTATCCATCCAGTAACACCAAAAAAAAAATTTTTAAATACAACTTCTCATGACATTTCAGTCCACTTTTAGTCCCTTTTTATTTTTTTCTCTCTTATCACTTCTTTTCTAAGATCAAACTCATTGTATAATTACTTTAATCGTGGCTAAGCGGTCACCGATCCAAGTACAGGCATTTTACCGAATTTACTTGACCTAGCTTGACAGATGTCGATGCACTCACTCAAGTGTTTTTTTTTGTACGTGCTTGTTTACAATCGCTGGATTTGCTCAAGTTTCAAAAAGTAGCAGAGATATTATCCGACAGAAATGCTGAAGATGAACCAGTATTCGAAACATCGTGTAGGTTCTTATCGAGAGGGATGATCGGTAAAGAGAAAATGTTCACCGGATAGTTTTCCTGTCTTCCTATTCCGCACCTCTCCTTCTCACTTTTTTGTTATTTTTTTGCTTCGGGGGCGGTGCATCGCATCGTCGGTTTATCTGAATCTTATACGGAAAAGGTGGCGACGAGGAGGCGCCTAGGTAGGTAGTTTTATTCGCCGTTGAGACAGCGCGTTTAAAGGCGGAAAAAGCTGATATTCCTCGACCTCTTATCGCGTACGTAAAGACACTTCCGTTCTTGCGAAAGGGCGAATTGAATTTTCTATGCTCAATGGCGCCGAACACATAATACCCAACAAGATTGAGCCCAACACCGTATATAAAATAACTTATGGTTAAATCCGACATTTATAAACAATATCTGTATTTACATACATTTACTTGCAGTTATTTATATATAAATATTATTTATAAGTATATATTCACAAACATTTATTCTATGTTTTAATGAAGTTAAATTAATTTTAATTACAATTAATTTATTACAAGTCAATTACCAGTCACTGTATTTAAACATCTATAAACTACGTCTTTGTTTACAGATATTTATTTATAGTTTTTTTAGATAATATATTATTTAAAAGAATTCACAAACATTTATTCTATGTTTTAATCAATTTTAATTAATTTATCACAAGTAAATTACAAATCACTCTGTTTATCATAAACATCTACAAACAATATCTGTGTTGACAGATATTTATTTATAGTTATTTATAGACAATTATTATTTACAAGTTTATATTCTCAAACATTTATTCAATGTTTTAATGAATTTAAATTTACATTAATTACTATTAATTTATTTCAAGTAAATTACAAGTCACTCTATCTATTTCCTAAAGATTACCTTATTCTAAGTATTTATTGAAATATTTGTGAAGAATATTCGTAAATAAGTAAAAGTCAACAATACCCAGAAGCAAATATCAGTATTTACTCTGAATGAATAGAATATTTTCACATCTCATCGTAATTCTTTTTCTCGTTCCAAAAGTGTATTTCAAACCCAAACAAACCCAAACAAATGTGTTAATAATTGAGCATCAGAAATCGAAACTACGATAGTGAAATAATTCGCTAGTATTCGCACGTGCAATTGATCAGTTCTTTCAGAATGCTCATCGAAGATCTCGGATACTCGAGCTTCGCCAACCCCCTCCCTCGAAGTATTGGCTGTTAGGGACTAATGGATTGCGTTAGAGGACTGATTCAAATGCGAACTGGATTTTATTCCGTGAAACCCCATCATTCTCCTCTCGTGTACGGTATTACAAGAGGAGATGCCAACATTATCGTATATCCGTGTCGATACCCGGGAAGCTCACGGGATGATAGCTTTTTTTTCGTCCTAGTTTCTTGGAGGGGTCCTGAAACTCGATTTCGCGTGTCTATTAGATTTTTCTCCTTCGAGTACGCGAGTTACTGTACGGCTCGTGGAAAGAGAGAAACAGAAGGAGAGAGAAAGAGAGAACGAGAGAGGGAGAGGGGGGGGGGGGGGTGTGAAAGAGAGGAAAGCGTATATTCTGCAGGGTCCTTCCGTTTCGTTTTTTCTTCACATACCCCGTACAAGAAAGCCATCTCTGGTTTCACAGGGGTTGATAAGGCCGATGCGAAAGAGTGGATCGAAAAATGGTGCTCGTGACAACATATTTAGGAGGCGAAAGAATCCGATTCCCGTTATAGACGAAATGACATTGGGGCGATAGTTTGTGCTGATGTATACGAGGGTGACAAATATTTTGGGACCGAAAGAACTCGTGTCACGAGAATGTTAGATATTTTGGTGAAAACAAAAAAAAAAAAACAGATAAATTTGATACTAAAAAGAGGGGTTGGAAGAGTGGATACTGCTGCTTAAAGATTTTGTTTTTGAAATACAGTTTTTTTTTAAATTATTATGAGACAATTAATTTAACACAATTAATGAACTATTTGATACAATTTTTGTAAATTATTATGAGATAATTTGATTTTTCAATTATTAGGAAAAAAATCCAAATGATCTTGTGTATAATTATTAAGTAATGTTTCATTATTTAATAATTCATTACGTAACTTAATGTTCCATTACTTCATATCCATGTTCAGCCTTTTTTTATTATGAAGCTAAAAGTTTGATTTAAATTTAGTTTTTGGCGTAAAATTATAGTTTTTTTATCGAAAAGAAAACAGACAAGGGGGACAAACGGTTATTATTATTATGACGTATTATTACGATTCGATACTTAAAATAATCATAAAGATATAATATTTAAATTATTTCAATTATTTGTTTCTTACATGATTAACGTGATCACTTTTACAATAATATATGTGATAAATTAATCGTTTTCTGTAACTTTTCATTATTAGGATACAACATGATTCTCTGTGAAAATGTGGTTATTTATGTAGAAAAAGGGACGAAAGGGGCAGAGAAAGACGTCTAGTTTATCGATGGGTCAATATCGATTGATACTTATTCGACATTGTCGGCTCGAAGCCATAAAAAAAAAACAAGTAGACAAGCAACTCCACATTGGCTTGTATATATCAGTCGGGGGGTTGAAACGTAAAAAAAAAAACGAGTGTACGAAGCAAAGTATAGAGAGCAAGTCTCCACACCCTCGCGAGTAACGCTAATTGGTACACGCTGGCGAGCCAAACAAACGGGCGCGCGAGGGCCGATGATTTATTGCAAGGTTTGATTGAATTGGTTCGACTCCGTGTTTGCTCGTGTGCCTCTCGTCGATATTTAACTCCCTTTCTCTCGTTCTCTCTTACCCCCCTCCCTCCCTCGTCATTTCTATACATCGGTTGGATAAAAGAACGCATTTTTTTTCTCTGCCTTTTTTTTCCTTTTTTTCACTCACTTCCAGCTTCCTCCACTCATTCGTGACTTTGGTCCAAAACCCCCATCCCCTTCTCAAGCAAAAGTCGAAAAAGACAAAAAGTCAAAAAAGTTCTCGTCCTTCTATTCCGCAATAGATATTTCTCTGCCCTAAAAAAACTACCCCTACAATTGACTATTTCTGTCAAAACGATCGTACTCAAAAAAGGAGTTAAATATATATAAAAAAAAAAAAAGAGAAGGGAGCCACGCTGGAGATTATCGGATTCTCGGTTTTTGGCGGGACGAATATAACTCTGGCTTAAGCCAAGGGTCTTATAGTAATAGTTCCAAATAGGGTGGCGTAACGCTCATGGGTTTGCGCAATGGTATCAGAAATCCATTTTCCACGACGTTTCGTGGAGAATCTTTAATCATGTTTTCGGCGCATGGGGTATAGGTATATGAAGGTCCTTGATATCCTCTCCTTACGAACTCCCTATCTACTGCGTATAACCCAAGGGTTTTATATATCTCGGGAGGAGAGAATTCGGCGGAGGGATTTCTGAATCGTTCTCACTGGCCTAACTATATATATATTTACACATACATACATACACATATAGGTATATATATATAAGTATGTGTTGTATTATACAGCCCAACGTTTCTCTTTGTTTTTACGCCTCTCCGATGTAGTATGAGGGCTGACTACGTTTATGGTTGGGGGCATAGAGGAACAAAGGGCTCGTGAGGTTTGGAGGGAGACGAAAGGTAGAAGAAAAGGGAGGAGAATCCAGAATGCCATCGTAGTATCATTCGTATAGATCGATACCTATCCTCCACCACTCTTCCACCTCACCCCAGCAATTTTTTTTCAGAAGTTCCTTTTTTGGTTGGCATAGTGGATAGAGGCAGTACTGAGGGTTGTGAGGGCATATCCGACAAGCTAAGGGCTATCGACGCGCTGAAGGGATGAAAAGCATTTTTCTGTAGTCAGAAGATAGAGCAAAAAAGGTCCTGGTTCTTTCCAGGAAGAGATCAGGCTCGTTTAACTTGATGAAGTGCCCTAATCACCTATTAATCAACCAAGACTAACCTCCCTCTCCCAATTGATAATAATTGATCGTTCACCCAAGGTGATCGTAAAATAACGCGAATCCCCAAAATGTGGAATGATGGGTTGTGGGGATGGCAAACTGGGAAATTCTCGATGGGGGTGTTTGTATATGACGAAGCTCTGGTCATATTGAAGTACGAAACACACACGGGAATAAGCCAGGAGGCCGAAATGCATAATATAGATGACCCAAGACGTCAATTAATAAGAATGTGTACGGAGGTCTCGTGGCAGGCAAGCACAAGACTCCGCTCCAATCCTATCATCGTATAACGGATATAGAGACGTTGTATACACTTGTATATATTGATATGTATATAACGTTATAACGTAACACTCGCTGAGGGCGAATCGGTCCATACTGAGCCACCAACGACCTCTGTGTATCTTGCATATACCTTAACTGGGGGGGGTTAGTAAGGAGTTAGCGAGGTATCAAGGGATGCTTAATGTTTAACCAGCCTCCATTACGGCCTCCTTGTACTAGCTGGAATCGCGAATTCACTATCGCGTTTCTCTACTCCCTCTATCTTTGTGTACGTGTATATGTGTGTTTCTGTGTGTAGCCGATCCTCCTTAGAACCCAACCTCTGTTCCGGTACAACCTTGTTGGAGACGTCGTCAACCTCCTCAGCAGGAAGTATTACGTACGATGGGGAATCCTGGAGGAGGATACCCTGTGCCCAACCCCGGAGGAGGATCAGACGGGTAAAATAATTCGGTATATCAATTTCCCCAGTATTTAGTTTAGGAAAGATTCTCCTCGAAGTTCAAGGGTTCCGCTGATACCTCAAAACTATATCGATTTTCCTGATGAAAAGACTTTGAATTAAAATTCAAAGTTTTTGGTCGTTTTTTTGATTGGGTTGTATTGTATTGTTATTATTATTATTATATTGTTTAATTGGCTCGCTACGATTCAGAATAAGCTTGAATTGGAGTTCAAAAATAAAGGACAAGTTTACCTGATTGGATTATTTTTGCAGAATTCTGGCTTTAAACATTGTAAGGTATTGTTGTTGTATTTTAGCTTCATTGTTTTATGGATTTGTTAAGATTCAGGAATGAGCTTGACTTATAGAATAAAAATAAAGAAGGTCTTGACGTGTTTGGGTTTGTTTGCGTTTGGTTACGAAATTTCAATCACAGTTTTAGCTGAGCTACACCAAGGTGTATTCACTTTTTTTTTTTAATGAAAGGACGAATAAAACGTGGCCCAAGAATCTGAAGATTTTCGTGCCTATCACCCAAGATAACGCACGAGTCCACGACAAACGGGAGAAGCGGTTGGGGATGATTTTAGTCGCGGTTTTTTCTCATCTCGTCGAGGGTAGAGTAGGATCCACCATTTCCTCTCGGGATCGTTGTTTGACCTCCTCTCACCGTAAGGCCCGACGTAAATATTATCCGGGTCGTGGAACAGGAGAAAATAGCGCGATAGGGATACGGAGAGAAAGAGAGAGAGAGAGAGAGAAAGGAAGAGCAAGGAGAAGTACCTGAGAGTAGGGTTTGGCGGGACAGGAGCAGAAAGATGGAATAAATTTGAGCTCGGTTTGGATGTATATATACATGTGTGTATATAGAGCTGAAACGGGTTCCAGTGTCTCCGACACTTTTAAGGAAAACCTCGTTTAGCCGAGTCGCTGGGATAGCAGCATGGTATTCGTAAGGGAGATACAATCAGCTCGGCGATTTCTTTACTCAGCTCGAATTCTCTCGTTCTCCTTGTTGCTTGCTGCACCGTACTTCTTTTGAAGAAACCTTCCACACACATACACACACACTTTTCTATACCTACTGTATTGTCTTATGTACCTAGACGCTCCAGAAATATCAAAATCGATTAAACGAATGCAGCAGGGCTCGAAAGATTTCAATGAGGAGATTTGATGACAGAGATTTCGTGGGAAATGCAAAAATGAAAAAACGGTAAAATGAGGTCAACTGAAATGTGAACGAAGCCTATTAAGAACCGGTGACTTGATTGACGGCGACTTGTTTGATGGCAACTTGGCCAAAAGCCACTTGATCGATGATGACAACTCACCAGCCAAATGATGATCCTCAACTTTTCGTTTTCTCTTCTCGAACATATAATGTTGAGTCAACATTACTTTTCCACAAAAACCGTATTATTTTGTTATCAAAAAGTCTCAGTCTCTTAACTGTATTGAAAACCTCTATATGCGACCCCTAATACCCCACAATGCGTTTCGATTAAACAGTCCAGCCAAATACTGTACTGTCTAAAAGTTGAATGAACCTGCGCAAACGCTAAATATATAAAGCCAATTATATTCAACCCAGAATCCTAATGTCCAGATTCAGAAATATTGCCAAAAAGAGCACAAGAGTTTATGTAGAGAGTTTGTTTGGGTTGTTAGCTGTATAGTTTTATTAGTGAAAAGATAAGTGATGACTGCTACGTGACCGGACACACGAGAAGAGCGTCTGATGTTTGTGGATCCGGTTGTGGTGTATGCTAAGACATCTCAGGCGTTTTCCTGTCTGCTCGGCCTCTTTGTCAGACCTTTAGGATCCTCCGGGCGTTTGTAGCCTCCAGTAGAGCCACTAGGCACTATACGAGACACTGCATAATTCATAGGCGAGTAATACGTCTTCGGAGAGAGGAAGAGAGGCCCTCAACGGTCGCCACCCAGGCATGGTCCGGAGCTAAGACGTTCACGATGTGTAACTAGCTGAATCGGTAGTCAGGAGAAAGTACGTCTGTGTGTACACATACAAGCATAGAAGCTGCGCTGGGACAAGGATACCTCTCGGTAGTCCTTGGCCTCGTCCTGTCTCTCGATACTCGCACCCCTTTAGCTACGACCCCTTAATGGTAGTTTATCACATAAGCTGTAAGGCGCGTGGAAGCCCTGTGACTAAATCGGAGATGACTCGGTTCCGGGCTAACTAGCTTTGCTCCTGCATTAGTTTACGTTCTCGTGACGTGGACGCGGACGATTTACCTCGTGGGTGGCTCGGTAACTTGTGGTTTCTCCATTCCTGCAAATCACCCAGACGACCTTGAAAACCCGATTGAACGGTTCCAAAACGCTTCCAGATGTTATAAATAGGTAAATATATGTCTAAGTACATCATTGATAGTCCCATATGACGAAAGGTATAAAACAGAGTTCGAATCGCAATTTTTACTGATAGCCTAGTCCCAACAGGATGTTTTCGTTCCAGTACGACCGCAATGCTCTTTTCAGCTCATCAGGACGCCTGATAGACCTACCTCTTCTCATTTGACCAGGCCTGTTCTAATAAACCGTCAAAGTCATATTCCAGTCTGGTAGAAATCCGAAACAATAAAACATCCAGGATATGTCTCAGGCTGTATCGCTACAAGGCTGCTCTTCTCCTCCACCTCTCTCTTTCTCTTTCTCTCTCTCTCTCTCTCCCTCGCTGTTCTTCTCGCACACTCATTCTCACAACGGATTAAATTTTGCTTTTCCAAAGCGGATATCCCAGTTACGTGACGTCCAGGCCCACCACCATGCATTTTCGTTGCCTAGGCTTACCGCGGAAAATTGCTAAATTGCCACGCTCGAATTATCTCGACGCCTTGGGCATGTGCTTCCCACATACCTACTCGTACTACCATCCACACGTGTATAGGTGAACAGCCACCCGGAGCAGCCTCGTGGCTTTCCTCCTTCGTCCGTGAATGCACCCTCGGACATTCTCTGGTCCATTTCCATAAACGCATCGGTAACCAACTACCCGACACCGTCGACTACACTCTGTAAATTAACTTACAAACGGTCAGACGTGTGCGAGCATCCTCTGCTATGTTCGATGTGCAAATGCGTCAAACGTGTGTTGGTTTTGGTATCCATATATGTATATGGAAATTCTTGAACACGTCATGAATACATATATATATATACAAAACATATATATTTATGTATATATATAGATATTGCGTCATACACGAATACCTACACGTCCTCTTTGGCTTCAAATATGTCTATACATCCGTGTATGTTGCGTATGTACGTATATAGCTCAGAGTACACGCTGTACCGTGAACGATTTATTAATGTCTGCATTTAGATACGGCAAACCCCTGGAGGGGCCTCGAGGGCCGTTGGAACAAATCCCCTCCTCAACTTGGTCCTCGTCCTCCTTATTCGAGTCCCACACACATTATTAGATTTTGTGGGGACAAAAAAAGGTTAAGACTCTTTTTGATGAGTGGAGAACGGAGGGTGAGGAAGGAGGTTCCAACCCGGAACGTCGTTCACGGATGGACAGATGTGAGCAATTTAGAATTTGTTGGGACTAATGCGAGAACTCGTAATTATTATAACTACTAACGTGATTTTGCTGAGGTTCCGAAGTGTCATTTTTTATTGCGCGATGCTATGATGAGAAGATTTTCGTGATTTGGAAACTCGGTTTATTTCAGCTTTCTGTTTATTTCAGGTGGGATTGAGATTTGGATTTGAGATTTGGATTCATTGTTGGGGTTGATGTGGTATCTAATTATTATAAGGTCGCTCTACTGTTTTTGAGGATTTACCATTGAGAAAGTATGATTAATAAAATACAAAAAAATATATCCAAAAGAAAATTTCATTATATTCGTTATAAAATCTTCAAAATAACTAGTTCAAAAATCAACAAAAGTGGCCGCATAAAACTTGTAACAAAATTATAATTGGCCATCCCTCTTAGAGTGTTTTCTCACTTCTTTACTTTTTTGGAGAAAAAACTCGCCAACACTTGTTGCTTGCCACGAACCGTAGCGAAAAAAATCATTACTAATGCCATTTATCTAAGTTAAATCGAACATTTTCTACTGATCATTTCCCGAATCTTCATTTGAATTTGAATTTATACAAATACGTAATTATTATTTTTCATTTTCCTGAAATTTCCGAAACACGATAAAGCAGAGTATATTCAGTTGGAAATTAAGCAGACAGAAAGCAAACGATAAAGCGTGCATCAAGCGTTTAAGTCAATCTATTATATGTTGGAAAGCGTCGACGCTTCCCGGCTCGGCATCTCACTAATAAGTTACGAGTTCGTTGACGCAAGCTCACTTAATCCCGGCGCAACTTTGGTACCTCGTAACCCCCAGCCTCCTACATATCCCCCCCCCCCCTTCTGGCGTCCTCCCATCGCGAGTTTGTCGGTACAGGCTAAAATGTGATTTTAATAATTCGCAGCTCCTTTGAGGCGAGCTTTGGGGAGTCGCTAACTGGCTTACTCGAACTCTATCGTATACGTCCGGACTGCGGGGCTCGCGAACGTTTCTGCTTCCGCATCGCCACCCCCCTCGACTCGCGTTTCCACGTCTATTACCGCTTTGACTTCCGGAGAACCGAGACCGAAGAGAAAATTTGTACATTCGTAGTTTTACCTACTACGAAACTCGGTAAAATCCGTGACTATTTCTTACTAAAGTATATATGCATGTATGTGTGTATATATATACATTTACGGTTTATTCTTCGTGTTTCGATTTATCCCTTCGTCGTACTTCCGGAATGTACACGTATCCTCGTGTATCACGATTTCTTTAAAAAAAACTTTTCCCCAAAACTCCATTTCAGAATCGCTTTGTAAAAGTTCCATCAGTCCAATTGATTTTTCCATCCCTTTGCCGGAGAACTGCTCGAGAGGATTGAAAAGAGTATTTTTCGAATTTTCTATCAAGCTGCAGTCTGTTTGATAAAAGCGTGTCCTATAGAACTCCAAAACCGTTAGGGATAAGACGTTGAAAAAAATAACATACGTGCTAGATAGTATGAACTACAATGCTTTGCTATTAGTTATGGATCTGATCGCTTCATCTATTAGTAATCACCTAGCTGATTGCCCTGATCGGACAGTGGAATTTATGCGACTACGGTTGGACAAAAACCCATTTTTTTTTTACAAAAAGAAAGCATCTTCGGGGAAGAGTCTCGCTATGTCCCTCTACCTGAAACTACCTTCAAACGAGTCTCAGAAAAAAATGTAGCCGTACACGCTTTTGTCAAACGGACTACGAAGCCGGGACAGGAAGTAATTTCATTCCGGCAGCTTTCAAACAGGATTGTTTTTTTGGATGTTTATAGAAAATGTATCTTTGTTTTACTTAAGGGTCACTCGTTTTTAAGCTCTATTTTTTGACTTATTACTTTTTCATCAAAGTTGGGTTCATTGGCGAAAGGGAATGTGCCCTTCTTGATGATCGACAAGAAGCTACAGTGAAGGCAAGACACTTATCAGCCAAAGGGTCCACCCTTCTCGATTCTTTCTCGCACACTTTCGCTATGTAATATTAATTCTTTTATCTGGAATGAAAAATTTGTAACTGCGAGCTGGCACGAGCGAAAGGGAGAAACGAGAAAGGTGGAGCGAAGTGAAGGGTAAGATGGAATACAGAACGAGATAAATTCTCTCATGTGGAAATCGATAGAGTCCGTGGGCAACCTACTTCTCGGTGTACAGACTCAGCGACGTTTCCTCGCTTTTGTCGAGAAATTTGCCCAGTAAAAATAATGCTTTTGACTTTTTTCGTCGCATTGATCATTTTTTAGGCTAAACAGTCTCAATATTATTTTCAACGTCATTAAGATAATTTTAACTGAATTAATATAGATTAAATATGAACACACAAATAAATGTTTTTTTAATAATTCAGTAGCGCTCGATTTCGGCACTAAAACAATTTGTTTACATTGGTGAAAAGATCAATTTTCATACGTTTTTATTTATCAAACAAATACATGGAGTTTTTCATTTGGACAGTAATGAAAAATATTGGTAACTTAACTACTGAAAATGTTTATTTTTCGTAAAAAAAAATAAAACAAAACGTATCGCTGATTAAAAAACCACTCAGCTCGTGAGTGTCAAATGTTTTTTTTTCCACACCTGAAAAATAGATCAAAGACTAAGGGGTGGGGCTTTTGTGAAAATAATTAAAAATCGGCGCTTGATATCTGAAACACCATAAAGATCTCGTTAAAACGATCTTCTCTACGATTTCTCTATGGTGTTTATCAATATCATTAAATTCGGTAAAATAAAATTTCGTGTTTCATTTTTGATATTTACCATTTGGCCAAATTCAAAAACGTTGATGTTACAAAATCCTTAAAATTTAATTTGGTTAAATCTTCATCTTCGACGCAGTTTAGCCCCGTCATATTATTCCCAGTGGGATGACTCGTGCCTCGCATCGATTGTTTCCAATGTCAGAGTGAATATTTTTGTACTCGGGCAGAGTTTCTATCGTCGAGGATTTTCACCGGTGGCCAAGAATATAAACAGTCGTACGAGCAGTTACGGTGAGAGAAACTCTGAGCATAGTCGCCATGCTAGTCACATAGAGAGAGAGAAAGAGAGGAGAGAGAGAGAGAGAGAAAGAAAGAAAGAGAGAAAGAGAGAAAGAGAGAGAGAGAGAGAGAGAGAGAGAGAGAGAGAGAGAGAGAATGCCGTTGGCGGGCCATGGGATCCTCGGGGGTTGCTATGGTGATATAATGGGGAGAGGGCGTTCGCCCTCTCACGCGCAACCCTCACGAGATGATAATGCTACCGCCGCGTGCTTTCGTACCGATGTTGGTGCTGGTCCTACCAGGATGGAAGCAGGCAACCAGCATCACCGCCGCACACCGAGAACATCGTCGCGATATCAGAAAGCCGAACAATAAAGGAAGCGTGCAAGAAAAGCTTCTCGGCGTTCAGGCCCGCGCACGCGTCTCCGAACGAGCTACGATATAAGGGATGAAAGTCAAAGTGAGAATGAACGACGGAGAGTAAAAGGGAGCGAGATTGGTAGGAATCCATACTGGCAAAGATACAAAAAGAAGTATCGAACAGCACTTTGTGTCACACCGATTACTTGCCGAAAATGGCGGCACGTCTTTATCGCGAAATCTCTCTCCCACTATATATCTTTCGAGATTTCTTTGACTACAAAGGCAAGCAAGCTGTACAAAGAAAAGTAACATTCGAACAGGAAAAAATCACCAATTCTAATAAACAAGATATTTTAAACTAATTTTCTTATCATTTTAAAAATAATAGTTTATAAAGTATTTATTGTATTTTTTATATTTATTTTTTAAATATTAACTATTAGGATTGACAAGTAGAGAAAAAATGGATTGCTATTATTGTTTTTATATGATTATGATTATTATTATTGATGCTTATTAATTAACTGAATAATTTTTTCTCAATTTTTTCAATTGTAAGTAATTATAAAATCTTCGAAAATACTCCTCGAAAAAAATGTCAGTCAATCGTTCGCTATAATCTGTACAATAATGATTATTGCATCCTTGTACATCGTCATTAGCAAATATCGTGTCATTATTACCCAAATGCTATTTTATTCGTAAATTGAAAAATAACTTCTAAATCATAATTGCAAATAATATTTTAAACCCTACATTTACAAAAGCAATAGACCTGGACACAGAAAGTAAGCTAAAAAAATTCACCAGCCAATATTTTATTTCAGCTACCCTATCCAGTTCCCTACAAATCGCAGAATTATTTCAAGCTTTCCTTTCCTTATCGCCCTTAATAATTTTTGGCTGGTCGAACAAACCAAAAATCCATTATTCCAAGTTGAGTTTATGAGTTTACGAGGGACTCGTTTGCGCCAGTTTTGAAGGAGGTAAGAAATAGAACACGAATGATCGCAATGTATCCAACCAATCTTGTTGGTTTTTTCTACTTTCGTATACAAGTGCACATAGACTCGTGGTTTTACACTTTCAAGGGTTGCTTCGAGTGTCGTCGCATTTCGAGTTTATAGCGTCGGAAGATCGGCACGATGTATAATATGGACAGGAAATGGAGTTGCTAGAGTTGTACCCATCTAGGAGCAGCCTGGGGAGAAAAGGTTCTTGAAGGTACTGGAACGTGAATGTTCCAGGCATCCAGAGGCTGGAAACGCGAAAGCCCTTTCCAAGGAACGGGATAAAGGGACAGAGCAGGAGTGAGGGAGGCTAACGGGACACCTAAGGAAGCCTGTGTGAGGTTGGTCGACTGGGGTGCGATCTTGCTATCCAGTCCCAAAGGTGTCGTTACAATTAGACATTCCTGCCAACTCGGTACGACCTCAACCGCTAAATAACTTACCGGTGCTGACAACCCAACCGCCACACCGTTATTGCGCTTTACCAACACTGCTCAACTCTCCCATGTAACCACGTGGCTCGTCTCGTTCTCATGCCTAATGTCTTCAAGCTCGCGAAGTCTCTTCGAGAACACAGTCCTGTCACGTGCCTAACGTTTCTGCCTTTTTACACTTTTACCGAGTCTGATGGGTCTACCAGGTAGGAAAAGGGACTTATCGCTTCGATAAATTGGAAAAGTAAAGATCAGGTTCATAATGACTTGTCAAAATCATGACTTATTAGGAAGTCTCTTTTCTTTCTGGAATCTCCAACTTTGAATTACGATAATCGTTTGACAGGAAAACATTGATGTCGAACGCTTTGAAGAATTGCTGTACGAACTGGAACAACTACGGTTTTCATAGGTCGTTTTCATTGGACCAACCAAAGTATTAGGTATTGCAGAAAATATCTTCTTTCAAAGTTGCAAGCTACACCCTTATCATTACCTACCTAATATCGTTATCTTCACCTACCTAATCTCCTTATCTTTACCTACGTAGTATCATACCTAATATGTTTTTCGATCGCAACGACTGTTTTCATGACGCAACCTGAAATCATTTAGGGAAGGGTGATAGGCCATTTGAGGCCAACGGTCAATACCGTGCCAGCAGAGTTTGTTTGGGTTTGTTGGGATACAATCGATGTAAATCCAGTTCACAGACTCTGCGACTATGTTTACGAGACGAAAGGTGGAAGGTGATGAGGACGAGTGTTTAACCTGGAAAATGAAGTACGACAGCGCATATAAAGTGATAGTAGTAGTAACTGCGCAGTGGTAACAGTAAAACTAGTAGTACAGTATGTCTCCCTTGAGTATTGATTTGTCCCATGGGACTTGACAGGCGATAGTCCCTTGGGATTCACCATTTTCGTTCAACTAGTGGATGGGCTTTGGGGCCCTTTTACGCATTGTCGTATACTCCCACTCTGATTCGTCGCAAAGATGGACTCGTCTCTCTCTTTCATTCTTCCATTTCCGAATCTTTATTTTCTATCTCAGCTTTTTTTCTCCTCCCATTCGTCCTTTCTTCCACCCTCAGCCCTTTCACTCCTCTTTGTCTCCCTTTCTCTTTCTATCGCGTTGTACCTATCAGAAGAATGAGGAGGAGGAAGAGGGACGAGGTAAAGCAGGGGTGATCGCGATGGAACGAGCTTTTTTGAGAGGAAGAGAGAGAGAGAGAGAGGAAATCACAGAGGGTAAGCGAAAGTACTCCACGACGAGGAGGAAGGAAATGAGAGACGAGAGGAGAGAAACAAGGAAAGTGAGAGAGAAACCGTTTCCATAGAAGGTAGGGTAGGAAAGAACCTGAGCACAACTCAAGGAGAGTTTTGCCAAGATTGTACGAAATTATACGCCTTGTATTGCAACCCAGCAAGCTCACCCCAAACTCACCCTCGTTCTTCTTTAGCTTACTGTTCCTTCGCCACCATCCCCATTCGTGAATCCAGGATATCGTGGGTCCACGAAATTTTACATTGTTCAATAAAAATTTCACATCCGGTCGATGAAAAAAAAAAACGAAAGCTCTGAAAAGCTCTCGCTGTCAATTTTTTCTTGTCAAAAGCACTTTGAAAGGCCAGCATCGTTCACCTCAGTCAGGTATGGATCAGAAGAAAAAAAAATCATTAAATATTCAATATTTGGCCGGAAGGGACACAAAAGGTTTTTTTAGGGTGCTCATACTTTTTCCAGTTGCTTCCTATCATATGTGCATTGTTCTCATCTCGGCACTGCACAACCAAGTCCCTTTCTCTCGACCTTTCGGGTTTCTCATATTTTTCACTGCTGTTTCCACGATTCACCGGAAACTTACAGAGGCGGTAAGATAGCTATGCCTATCTTACCTTCGTGCTTCGCTTCCGAAAGAATGATCCATGTGAAACTTGCCCCCCTCCCTTCGCCATAACCGCTTCACTATTCTCCATTTTCATAATCATCTCGTAGTCCTTACGGTTTTTTTTTTGTTTTTGATTAAGTTTGTTTTTTTTGTGATTGGGTTTGGGTGTATATATTTTTTTTACATTAAAGTTTGGTTTCTGTTTTCAAAAACTAGTGTCAAAATATACGATAGGCTGAAACGAATTAACAATTTCCGGTGGAGCATAAAATAAGGCTTCGGTCAGGATTTTCAAAACCATCTTAAGTGAGCTATCAGGACATTAAGGTTCTAACGTTACGTAGACAACGCAGTCTCAGAACTTGCTTTCCCCTCGCTGCGTTATTTTTTGCCCCCCCCCCCCCCTTACCATCTTTACGATGGCAGTACATCGAAACACTGAGAGAGGGAAAAAAGAAAATGAAAGTGAATCTTGAAAGGTTATTCGGTACACGCGGGTGGCTCTTGCTGTTCATAGCACGGCGCGACGTTTTAAATAATTGAGGACCGTACCGCTGCTACCCGGGCTTTTAGTCGTTGAAAAAAGATGAGCTTGGTTCTGCGCACCGCACAGTCCGCGCGCACGTGGCACACGTCTTAAAATGGAATTATCATTTCCGTGAATGATTTCTTCAACTGGTCGGTTCTTTTTTTAGAAGCACTAAAAAAAAAGCTTCGAAAAGCCAATAAAGAGAAATCCGAGGCATAAAGATCCCCGTGATCTTGAACGTAGACAAAACATTCATAATTTTTTTTTACTCACTTTACGACCTTTTTCCTGTTTTGAAAAGTTCGAGCCTACAATGTAAGAAATTATAAGTAGCCTGGACGATTGATCGGAAAAAGATTGGAAGGGGCGTAAGAGAGAGATAGATAAAACACGATGGAAGGGGCAAAGAAAAAACGAAAGCCATCACGAGTTCGCCTTCGATCTCCGTACTTGAGTTTCCACGTATAGGTGTCAAGTTTATCGACCTATGCAACCCTACCTATCATAAGGGCACGTTTGGATCACCTTACGCGTCACGAGTTTCCCAAGTTCTGTCTTTTCGTTTGGTGATGGTTCACGTATGCGTGAGGGGTTGCGCGCGCCTATGTGAGGATCACATCGAGAGGGAAGAAAAACGCCGAAGAAAGTGAGAGTGAACTCTACTGGGGTGACCTGCGGCCATACCTTGATATATATATGTATTTATTCACGCAGAAAAATAATATTTTGAAACCCCAATATCTAACAATACGTAAAATTCTGTAGCTTTAAGAACCGCCGTAAAATATTTTCCAAAACAATCGAATTTAGGAATAGGATTCAAAAAAACAATCTTTTTCAAAATACTCATTCATCAATCTAGAAATGCCATCCAAGAATCAACCATGAGCATGATCTGTAAAGACGATATTGCGAATATCCAAATGTCTTCAAAATCGTCGTTTCGCATATATGAACCTATATTTGTATTTCTAGGGGTATTTGACATCGAAGAAGACAAGGGTAGGTTTTGGGCGACTGGGTTCACAGACTTCCCATAGTTTTTTTTTAACTCGACTGTGTTCCTCTTTTTTAGCTCTACACACATGCACACAGAATTCGTAGCTAGGCTGGTCCCAAGAATATTCGCAAGATATTCCTCGTTCGGCAATACTTTACGAACAACACGCACCAAAAGCCAAAAAGGACCGAAGGTTGTTTTTTTTTTTTGGTCCAGTGGCGACTGGCTCGTACTGGTTCTCGACGTTCCACGAAGGGTAGTAAAAGTATCGTCCTAGGAGACCCTAAGGCTGGAGACTGCTACACAGAAGGCACGAAAAGTACCCACACGCGTTCAGGGTTCGTGGGAGTGGGTATACAGTGAAGCGAGATGGGCAGAGGGTGAAACGTAGTCACGAGGAGGGTTGGAGGAAGAGAGAAGTCCTTCAGGGTCTCTTGAGACTTCCATTTTGACTCTGGGGATTAGGCGTGACTCCGCCCACCTACGGATAAAGTTTTGTCATCGCCAATGTACGTGGGAGAAGAAAGAGGAACCAGAAAGAGAGAAAGTGAGGGTGGAAGTCGTTGGTGAGTATGGATACGTGTGGGCGAGTGTCTTCTCGTACCTACAAAGCCTTTTCAATACATATAGAGGTTGGGCATCGTCGTCGTGGGTCTCTGCGATGGCCAGAAGCGAAAGCCACGAGATATTGATGACTTCTTTCTCCTTCGAGTGGTGGAAGGGTGCCGGGCAACGATGGTGGTGGTTCTTGAAGAGATGGCGAGAAGACGGGGTGACGAGGGTGAATTCTGCGAGGGCTGAGGAAGACTAGATGGTCGACGATGGTTGTTTCTTCTTCTCCCTTTCTCCTTCTCTCTCACTCCCCTACATTCCCTCTTTTTTTTCCACCCTATTCCCCTTCAACCCCTCCGTCGTTTTCGTGATGTCTCGGGGAGCTGCGTAGTTTTCATGCCCTCCTCCTCCACCTCCACGATGTTGGTAGGCTGTTCTGTGTGAAGGCTACCACTGTACCTATCGTGTTGCACCATCTCTTTCTATTTCACTCGTAACTACTCGTCCCCCCATATCCGAAGGGTTTGGACGACCAAGATGGATACAGGTTTCGATGAAACGTCGAATATAACTGAGTCACCACACTTTATTCACCGGAAGTCAAACTTCAATGTAGAAAAAATTAAATGTAGATTTAACTGTACACTTGTGCATTTTCATGCAGTTCCACACATTTGTTTAAAATACTTCTCATTTTCGGTACTAACGGTGAATGCCAATTATTGACGGATAAAAAATAAGGGGCTGGTTGGAAGCTGATTACTCTAGATCCTGAAGCAATAAATAGCCTGGAACATCATTGACGATTAAAAAACAAAAGGAAAACGTTACACCAGTACGGTAGTTTTCCTTCAACACTTCACTTTCCATATACGTTTCCACATGTCAAGTTGAAACATATTTCCCAACAAGTTTGAATCCCATAAAACATTTGGTAATTCCCTAGACCCCAGAGATAAAAAAGAATGCTGCTTTACCAATTTGGCACCAGGGTGAAGTCCTGTACACCTACTGATATTTTCTTTCGTCCATAAAGAGACTGATGGAAATCACGTGAGATGAGTGATGGAAAAGAATGAAGCTATCGTATCCCTGTGCCTACGGAAATGTTAAGACGCGTAGGGAAAAGTACAGTGAATTCCGTAGGTACAGATGGTGGTTGGTTGGCGGACAACGTTGCATCATAAGTCGAGGGTGGTTCGAGGGTCGAGGGGTGGCGATGCCTACGAGTCGTGGTAACGGTCGTGGTGGCAAAGCTCCCTGGAGGCGGCAGACTAAATATATCCACCCCCCGACAACCCTCGAGGGAGAATGTCAAGACAACATGGCCGACGCCGCTCGTCATTCTCCTATAGTCCACTGGTGTATAGCGAAAACGGCGAGCCAGTCCCAACCCGATGTGTACACTAGTGATGTTCAACCACCACCAACACCAACCCCCCGGCAAATAACCCTCTGTGTTTCCTCACAGGAACTTGCTAAGACAACGCTTTCTGGAACCACGAAGAGGACTAAGCTGCTGGAGTCGTACATAGTAAGGTCCACTGTACACATTCAAAACCTTCAACCCTTTAAATAGACACGAAACGTCGTACTCCCTGTGTGTTGGTGACCAAGGCGTCAAGTAACAGCAATGAGAAGCTATGTTTTTCAGCATTCTCCGGTGTTTGTTTTTTTTTCTCTTGTCTTTGGGGTGAGGCACGTTTTACAGGGAAAAGCAAAGGGGGCAGCGATTATAAATTCCGTAGGGTCTCCCAGCATAAATTCTTCTTCTACGTGATTCGATCGTTCTTATATTGGATTCGGAGCAATCCGTGTACGTGTCCTCCTTGAAGGCTGGGTAGGAGGAAAGGCTACCTGGAGAAGAAACGAATAAAATGGGCAAACATGGGAGTAGAAAAAAAAATGGCGATATACATGGAGCTAAAGGGAGGGATGGTGAAGAGAAAGGAAATTAAAAGTCGTCGTAGTGGTTATGCTGATGTACTAGGAAAATTGGCTGGCATTTGTGGATACCTGTATAATGATAGAATGGAATGGGAGAGGGTAGATTTAAATTAGCTACCTTCAACGATGAATTAACAAATTGAAAAAGAGTCCAGTTTTTTCTCAATCGCGTTTCGCTGGCTGCCGTCACCTTAAAGAGCGTCCTAGACGTTTCTTGCTCTCCATTTTATCCGTTCGACCCTACTTGATCTATACAGGACGTACTTTCAACCCTCTGGTCTCCTTGCCCCTCTACTTCTCGTTTCTACCCTCCGTCGTACCAACCTCGCAGTATCCGACCTTTGTGGAAAATATAGGGAGCTACAAATTCCATGCAAATGTTAGCACCCACCGGAAAACTGACTTTGGGTATGGTATTGGGGTGGTCGAAAATCCATATTATTAGGATGGTATATTTTCCTAGCTCGATCTTCCCACACTCAAAGGAACAAATTATTATCCAGTTTTCTATAATAATCTTACTGGCCTAAACTATAAGTTGAATAAAAGTACGTACGCAATTAAATTAATTGATTATTAAGTATAATAGGTAAAATAATTAACTTAAGTTATTACCCTTGTTTATTTAATTATTTTTTATTTTTAAGATATTTTCTTCAAAGTCGTTCGAATGTTTTTTTTTTTCAAATTTAATTGTTTCTTGAGAGCTATGCAAGCGCAGTATCGTCGGACCATATGGCTCAAACGATTTTTCTCGAGTGGTCAATTTCCTTCCCGGTTTCATTGAATACGAAGAACTCAAAGTGTTCGATGTGAACTCCCTCTTTGTCGTCCTCTTTGTCATCCTCTTCCTTCCATCCCTTTCTCTCTCTCTCTCCTTCCCTCCGACGTTTTCATCTTTTTCTCTCCCCCTCTCTTTCTCTCTCCTGTCTCTCTCATCGTGACCGACAATCGAGACTCCGTAGCATCGACGACTACGTGCCAGGACTACGAGAATCTCTTGCCTCTTGATACAGACAATACGTATAGACATGTCTCCAGGCTGAGCCGACATGAAATAACTGCAACGGCGAATTGTCGGCATAAAATATTCAACGGCCGAGAACCGAATGAGGTAAGGGTTGCTGGTGGACAACCAAAGGCTCGGAGGGGGGATAATTCCCCATCATCGAAGTTGGAGGCTGCATGGGGTGTGACCTAAAGACTCTACACGTGGATAACCTCAATGAACTCTTTTCTTCCTGTATCAAAGTCACCTTAGGGCCAATTTTTCATCAGATAACTTTTATTTAATCATCAGATAACTTTTATTGGATGAATAAATATGACAGATTGACATAATAACCACACAAAAACTGTCAAACGGCCATATTTATTCATTAGTTAAAAGTTATCTGACTATTGAAAAATCAGCCCTATTGAAAAATCAGCCCTTAGTCATCGATTGTTATGTACACATATATGTGATATATACTATATCACATGACCACCCCAAATACCCCAAATACCTGCCAGGGGTCGACGCCTTCATCAAATTGTTCACCAAAGTATTTTGGTAAAAACACATTTTAAGATCACGATATCATGGTTCGTTTGATTTTTCTGAATATTAGCTACAACTTCTAATGAAAAAATTACAAAAAACATGTTCCCATTTGAAAAATAATTGACGACCTAGAAAATGCAAAAAAAAAGGCTTGAATGAAAATGTATATTTTCTGACTGTATCAGCCCTTCGAAATCAATGATCTTGTGGAATTTATATCGTCACTCTAAAAGCAACGAAAATCTTTCTTTATTGTGGTCACGTTGAATGGTCCACGCTGTACACCTCATGCCCAACCTAGTAATCGATTATCATCGAAGATTGATTACCAAAGCGATTATAGAGGTCCATCGAAGGGAGAACCAGCTTTGAGTATGAGGACGGTCCTGGAAGTGGAAGGTCTTCAAAATCAGCGTGCTCGATATGTATCTCTAGATTGAATGCAGAGATCGGGAGTACGAGGGCATAGGGAGGCCAGAACGAGACTGCCGGAGAGGGAGGGAAACGGGTGAGTGGCCATAAACTCCGGTGTCGTTTGCGTTTTCTATTTAGCCATTTGAGTTTGTCCGATCCGAAGGGAGGATGGGAAGTGGGGGCTATCTTCCTACAGGAGGTGTACATACATATAGAAGTATATACATAGCTCTTCTAGGGTGTCGTACACTCATGGCATCCACAAGAGGAAGAGAGGGCTCAATTCGAATTGAATTCTATACGATTCGGGTAGTTGGATTTACATCCCTGGATGCAACAGCCCAGGATCTCTACGATGCAAGAAGATCTCCGTTGTCCTGTATTTTTCTATTCCTTTACTCGTGTTCAACGAGAAAAGCTGAAAAAACGCTTTCAACTCGCAGATTTACGTTTTTCGAAGCAAGGGTCACGTGGAAAGACTCTTTGTATTGGGATATCGCGAAAAAAAAACATTTTATTCACCTTACAATCTCTTGATCAGGCCTAACATGAAGATTTCGTTTTCTTTCTTTTTTGGCTATTGAGCCGAAAATACCAGAAATAAAATCTCCTATTAGGAGCACGTCGAATGAAAAAGTGGGAGTGTATTTTCGGGAGGGGTTAGGGGGATAGTTAACGGAGGGTTGAAACCCGTAGTTTCATTTATATCGATCGTTTTCTTCGATGGAGCGAAAGCGTCTCGTCGGAAATTCGCAGAAATGGATATCGCTTGGTTTGGATTCAAGTTTGAGTCTATGTATACACAGCACTGACTGTTACACGTGTGCATATGTATGGACGAGTCTACGGGACTTTCCAGGACAGTAGGACGATTCTATCTAAATTCAGAAGTGCCTGAAATTTCAATTTGAGTTTGGTAGGTATTTGTGCGAAAATAAAGTTAAAGTATATCAAATCTCCTGGAAGGTAAGACTATAAAGGGTTTCCAGGAGTTTTTATTTCACTCCTATGCTTTACCCTATAGTGATAGGGCACTGAAAACCCTAGGAGGGCACAGGGAAACTGCCAAAAACCTGGTGAAAATCATTTTAAAATAAATGAAAACGTCCTGGGACGATTAATCTTTGCCCTCTTTATTTCCAATGTTCATTCCCAAGAGTCTGAGATCTTCAGGAGGGCATAGGGAAACTGAGGAAAACTTTGATGGTACAGGCTTGACTCAGCAATCCTCAGTTTCGTTGTCATTGGAAACAGCAAATCTTTCACTGGACAGTCACCGCGTAAGCTCGGACCTGGTTAAACGGTCACCCATCCAAGTATTGATCCCACTCGATACTGGTCGACATGGCAGTCGGATTAAGCAGCTAAACCGCCGCTATATATTTAGAAAGCTAAGAAATATGCATTGTTGAATGGTGATAACCCATAGAGGCAAAAAGAGACATTTTCAGGGTCAACTGTGCTTAGGCCGCCCTATACGTATGGGAGAAAATGAGAACCCGCGACATTCAGTACACGGTGTCTATGTATGTGCAAAAGGGTGTCTATGGGAAATGCCGTTTGCCGTACATTTATTGCCTCGCCCAGCGCTCTTCCTCTTCAGAGCGGATACGCGCCAGGGCTTGCCAGGTTACGACGTTATATTTGATATTGGATAGACTCCGTATAGGTATCATTGATGTCGTAAAGCCAGCCGTAAATAATATTAAATAAATGTAATACCTTCGGCAAAATGCCGTTTAGCCGATATCGTTTTCGTACTCACGTGGAATATGTATTATGTATCGTATTATATTATTCATGTAGTGACATGGATATTTATAAAAACTACAAAAAATAAACTAAAATAATAAAACCTTGTATCTTAAAGATTAGAATAATCAATCGATATTTCGTAAAAATAATAATGAAAAAATCGTTATTTCCTGAAAATAAAAATAATAAACTCTCATCGCCAAATGTTAAAAATCTTTATCTCCTAAAACCAATAAACCAATAGAAAATAAAAAAATACAATAAATAAATGAAAAATAAATAAATAAAACCAATTAAAAAATGTTAAAAATCTTTATCTCCTAAAACCAAATTTTCTCGAATGTCTACATGCGATCAAATTTCCAACCCAATTATCTTACTTGTTACTTAAAAATCAATTTTTTCAAATTATTCTTTCGTGACTTCCAATTTTCTGATTTTAGTCGCAGTAGCCTAACTCCTTAAGGCCATACGACACTTGCATCAACGTAGTCGCAATGGCTGTGCAGCGTATATCTCGAAGCAATAAATTGATAAAAAAAAAAGAAGCTGTCGCCTGCTCGAATATATGCTGCAGGATAGAGCTCTCGAGAAGGAAAGTCACGCTAAGTTTCCTTGTAAATACATGTGTCCAGAATACCGGTATTCGCGTACCATTCCAATGATGGTCTTTGCCTCTATCCATATATATAAATATGGTAAGGATATCGATGGTAAGGACGTGTAGCGTTGGCTACCACATCTGCGTTGTTTCGAGGACAGTCTCTGAAACTATTTGAACGCAGCAGTCATCAAACTTTTAACAAACAATGGTATGTTTATGTTTGTTTTTGTCTTTAACCTCAAAGCAAACAAACCAAAAAAACAGTCCAATTGACTCTGTCCGTTTCTTCATCCTGAATCCAAACAAGCAGGCTTATGTTTGGATTTCTTTGGTGTCATAAACCTTAACCCAAACCAACAATTTCATCTTTGAGTTTGTTCCGTTTTTCCACCAACCAACGTGAAAAAAATCCAAGCTATGTTTGGGTTTGCTCGGTTTCTCAATCCCAACCCAAACCAACCAGCCCGTGTTTATATGGGTTGGTTTCTCCAACGTTAACCCAAACGTGAACGGGTTCTTTCACCAACGTGAAAAAACCCAAACTACGTTTGGATTTGCTCGGTTTCTCAATTCCAACCCAAACCAACCAGCTCACTTCTATATGGGTTGGTTTCTCCAACGTTAACCCAAACAAGCCCGTACTCACATCTTGTGCCTACAAGCTCGTTAATTGTCCGTACAATTCGTAATTCGAGACGTACGGAGAAACTCGTCGAGGACGAGAAGCGGAAGAAGAGGCCGAAGGAAAAACGAGCAAGCACGAGGGTATAAAACGAATGGCTGGAGTTAGATGATGCGCGGTCACTTCTCGAAAGGAAACGAATGCGTTCGGAGCCTCTCTCTCGCACCCCCCCCCCCCTCCCTCTCACCAAGTTCGCCCCGAGAAAGGAAATGTCTTTTGGTGCAGGGTGTCAAGGCTTGGTAGAGAAATAAGTTGTAGGCACGAGACTTGGGACGAAAAACAGAAGCATCACGAGGTGTCGAAGTGTGATGGCAACAAGGCGCCTGGCGTTTCCTATCGTTTTCTCACTCCCTCCTCTTCTGATGTGGATCCGCTGTTCCGGGCTTCGTACTAGTGACGTGTGAAAAAAAAAAGAAAAAAATCTCGAGAGTTTGTCAACGACCGTCAAAACGTTCCTCTTCTCGTGTAACCTCGATGTCTGGTACGGGAGAAAAATGAACCCGGAAAATTAGTCGTCAAGTGTTTTATGCATCCTGCCTCGAAAAACACGCGTGGCCATGTGGGAAACGTGGTATGCGACGGTACCGTGCGAACCGTTCCATCAATTTTATCAATACAAAAAATGTACGGAATTTAAAAGTAGTTGATAAAAAAAAAAAAAAAATGAAAAAAAAAAGGTTTTTATCGTAGGAATTTTTTTTACTCGATCGTTGTGAAATTTCATTGACCCGCCGAGAGAGCAAAGAGAGAGGAAGGGGTTTGACGGGCTCTTCGCCAGATGCCGGGGCACCGAATCGGCCCACCATGATAACGACACACAATGAACACCAGACCTACACGTATCTTTTTTATCGATTACACGTTCTATGAAAAAAATAAATAAATATATCGATAAAAGTTTAAGTTGCGTTTTGAATTTAACCAGAGGTTTGTATAGGGAAATGGAGCATCTTTTGGTGAAACGTCAACCTGTCGTAATGATAGAGAATTTGTTAAGACATATTAATGAAATGAAAAAAATGAATAAAAATATTAATTCTACATCCATCTATGGCATTTTAATGGTAATTAATCTCCAACTCTTATTAAGCCCCCACAAATAATAGAATAAAATTATTAGTAAAAATCAAGAATTTATCTACTATTCTTCAGGAACTAATAGTGCCAAATAATTATAATAGTCCCAATTAATTATGAAATATATCAATCCAATTCATCATTCGTAGATCTACTGTTTGAAAAAGTCCATCATAATTTCCAAATTATTAAAAACTCTAAACTTTTTATTCCCAGTTGAAGAATAAAAAATAAAAAATTCCCAAAAATATTTCTTTGCCCTCCAAAGACTTTCAATTCGAATTTCTTGTGATATTTTTTCTACGCTTATTTCTTCGATTTTTCCAACCTTCAAGTTTTCAGAAGCATTATTTTGAGAGAGGTGGTTGATGTATTGAATAATTATTTGAGTATTCTCTCTAATGGGACCGAAACAATGAGGGAGATATCGATTGCTGGCTGGCCGAGAAAAAATAAAAAATCGAAAGTGCATGGAATGCTCGACTAGGCTGCTCTCAATTACCAAGACCCAAGGAAAGGAAGAAATCGTGGTGTCCACTTACAATAATGAAGTCTTTTTTTTCTTCGTTAAACCACCACGATTTTTTTTTCCTCGAATGGAACGTTATCGAACTAACGATACAATTTTTTGCATGAAATTTTGTAATTGGAAACGATACAACTTTTTCATGCATGATTACTACGTACCATCGATACGAATTGTAACCTTCTCGTTTTCTTTCTCTTCCTCTCCCTCTCTCTTTCTCTCTATCTTCCTGTCTCTCTCTCTCTCTCTCTCGTTGCGAGCTCAAATGCCTCATAACTAACTCAATCCTGGCTTCCTAATTAAATATCTATCGTTTAATTAAGAATGATTTACCGTCGGCAGTCAGAGCAGAGAACGAGCCAGCCAGCCTGGCAGACAGACCGGTAGTGGTGTACTATACACAGCAGCCACAGCCGAGAGCATTGAAGCGCTTGTAACCACTCGATGCTCTCGGCAATCAATGCAGGAATTATCCTCATTAGGTCGATCCGCAGTCTGCTGCTGGCTCGTCGGCTTCACCGAGAGCTTGCTTCTTCTCTCTCTCTCTCTCTCCTTCATTCTCACTCCTCTCTCCCTATCTCTCTCTTCGTCTTTTTGTACGTTTGTGCACGTTTTATACAAATCTGCACCGAGAAGGGACGGCAAAGGGGGTGGGGAAAAAGAGTTCAATAAAATGGATGAATCTCAGGTAGGCGAAGAAAATGGGGTAGGACGAAAAGAGAAAATACAGTGAAAATCCTGGCAAATTAATAGATCGAAACCAGCCATATGGATTACCAGTATGAATATATAAAGGTGTACACCAAACGTCAATCTTCCTAAAGTCGAAAAAAATCGATATATAAATAAACAAAATGGATAAACTTGAGAAAAAAATTACTATGCTTAGATTTAATTTCTAATTGAGAATTAAATTTATTATTAAGTGAAAATTTAAAACGAATTCAATTTATATTCAAATCAAATGTTTTCATTAATTTTATTAGAAAAATAAATGCCAACGGTATTTCCAAAACAATAAATAATTATTTCACTAAAACAAACGAGATATTGACATAAATAATTATACTATAATCATGTCTTATAAATACGATAAAAAAATGATTAGTGTATTTTTATTGAAATAAATAATCAGTTCCCTAAAACAACAAAAAATTATCATAATTTTTATATATTCAGATTGACCACAATTATATTATTATATACAACTATTATATTATTATATACATTGACCACAATTATATTATTATATACAAAACAACAAAAAATTATCATACTTTTTATAGTATTCGGATTGACCACAATTATTTCTCACTTTCTCAATGTGTTAAACAACGATGATAAAAATCACTTCCTGATATCAATGTCATCGATCTGTCACTACGTAATGACAATTTACGAAAGTGTCAATCCGAGGATCAAACAACGTATTGGCGTGTTGAAATTGTTACGAGCAAGTGTTACATCGTCCACCTGTGTGTCGGTAGCTTATGTTCAACTGCGTACGTATAATTGCTCGATGGTGAAGACGCAAGCAGTAGCTACGTCGACGAAGAAACGGAAGAGAACGAGGGAGAAATGAGTGCATTCCTGAGGAATCAAAGGAGAGCAACCACTGGTCCCTGGTCCGGGTCCGGAGAGGTGCGCCCTGAGAGCTATTAGATCGCGAAGCTGGTTGCGCTTGCCTGGATCGCGAACACGAGAAAAACTGGAAATCCGCGCGGGCTCTTGACGTGGGCCCACGAGGATACCAAGGGCTAACCCAGGAATGAGACAAAGAGGGAAAAAAGAGAGAGAGAAAAAGAGAGAGAGAGAAGATACTTTCTGGATATCATCTACCTGTTCAACCCTTCCTGCTCTTCCCTGACGTTTCGCTCATGAAATGTCTTCCCTCTCGCTCTCACTATTGGCAATTCGACGTAACTCACCCGGTCACTATTATGTACGCGAAACGTATTCCTCCCCTCCCTCTGCCTCAGCCACTCTCACTCTTTCTCTCTTCAAGAACGATTCTACTCGTTTCAACGAGACAAAAAGGAGTCGCTGGCTTCGAGTGGCAACTTTGCGAGCCAGGGCTCACCTTGCCCCATCAGTCTTCGAGGCCACACACATTGATCGTCCAATCCTTCCGCCGCCTACATTCTCATCGATTATTAATATCGATCAGATCGACGACTTGTGCATATGCATTTATAATCACAGCGAACGGATACCCAAACGAACCCAAATGAGCCCAAAGACCTAAATAAATGGAAAAATAGCCAGGTCTAAACGAACCCAAACATATTCAGACGCAAACAAACCCAAACATATTTAGATCCAAACAAATCGAACAAACAAAGACACAAACATACCCAAGCAAACGATACCTAGGCCTAAACAAACGAAAACATATCCAGACCCAAACAAATCGAATAAATAAAGACACAGACAAACCCAAAGACCTAAGTAAACCAAAAGATACCCAGGCCCAAATAAATCCAAACATATTCAGACCTAAAAAAACCCAAAAATATTCAGACCCAAACATATTTAAACCCAAACAAATCGAACAAACGCAGACACAAACACGGTCATACCGTCCCAAAGAATTTTATTTCGAGAGGGGTCATTCTAGAGGTTATTTGACACAAACGAAAACTAGGTAGTCAAATTTTGGTATTTACGAAATTATAACGGTTCTACAACTTTAAAAAAAATGTCAGGCTTATCACTAAATACATAGTTACAAAAAAGTGTTCAGCCCTAGATATTCAATGGAAATATTACTAGAAAAGAACAAGTGATAAAAATTCATACTGAAGACTCAGTAACCATCCAATTTTTACTCCTTGCCAATGAGGCTTTACTTTTCTTCAAATGACCTCTAGAATGACCTACTTTAAGGAATAGGCTGAATTTTCGCTCTTATTGCATACACATTTCGAAGTATTTTTGCCTGGTGTCTTCAGTACAAAACTGGATGTTGTTAGAACAGTTGGTGCGTTTCGGGAGTATCCTAACAATTTTTCATACACATACGTACCGACATTGATAAACACTTACATACTCTACGCTACGTATATACGCATACCCGTAACATTGCTCGTATAGCTTTATCGTACGAGGTACAAGATATAAGAGTAGCTAATACCGCCATATGTCGAGCTGTACGTATAGAAGTACGTTACAGTCCACACCGAAGAAACCACGTTCGCCTCGGTTCTTTGCGCGCTATGGCACTCGCCTCGGGCGACAAGGGTGCCAGGAAGCACACACCGAGGCAAACCACCCCTCTCTGAACACGCTTTATTCGTCCCTGAATTTTCGTCTCTGACGTTGCTTCTCTCTCTCTTTCTCTCTCTCTCTCTCTCTCTCTCTCTCTCTCTCTCTCTCTCTCTCTCTCTCTCTCTCTCTCTCTTTCTCTCTCGTGATTCCTACTCATGTTGTATGTACAAGTGTGCGTATATATATATATAGATATATATATATATATATGTGTGTGGCTTTACAGCAAGAGCAACGAATAATGCTATTTCGATTTACATAGGTATCGCATGCTCCCTCGGCAACGTTATTCCTCTTTTCTTCTTTCTTTTTTCCCAACCCAGTCCAAAACGCACACAGCTCAAATGGCAGGACCAAATTTTTAAAACTCAGATCTATGAAATTCAAATATCCTCTGTACTTCGTTCGAGAAGATCTAACCGCTTGTATAAAGAGACTGAGTACGAGACATCAGAATTTTTGAAAGAACATCCTTGATGCAAGACTTCAGAAGATTTTTCACGATCGCTTCGTGCTTTGTGGATTTTCAATGAAAATTTTTTAATTTCTTTTGTTTTGCGTATTAATTGTTAATACGCAAAACAAAAAAAATAGTATTATTGTATCTCGAAAGGTTGAAAACAAAGTTGAAAAATGTATTTTTTATAGAAAATTTTTTGTATTCAAAACAATATGTATTAAAAAAGAACTGCTTTTTAGTCAGGTCAATCAAATAGCCAATAAAAATTGTTTTTCGACTGTTTTAATTATTGGTGTTTCTAAAGTGAATTTTTTTTACACAAATTTATTATAAATAAAGCTTATAAATAATAATGATTTCAACTTTATTATTGCAAAACTGTTTTTTCTAGCTTTTAGTTTTCGGGTTGTCGAAGCAGTCTAACCCCTTAAAGGAGCTGTGATACAATCTTTCATTCAGCCGGGCGAGAAGAAAGCTGAAGACACGATTCAGCACACACGTCAAACTTGGACTGAACACCGAGTCTTTCCCATTGTACTGGCTTCAACGAAAGACACCCCGGCGCCAATACCGCTGCGGCTTACCAGATGGGATTCTGGTTACGTTTATCCGGACTAAGTCCGTAGTCCGAACAGCAGGACGAAGGGTGAAAACCTCGCACACTCTCGTACATTTGAAATGTTTCGTAATTGATAGTAAGAGCACAACGGGCTCGATGAGCCGTAGAAAAATAATAAGCTCTTCTATATATACTGATTCAGCCACTCGTGCGCATGTGTACATGCACACATCCATTATTGAAACGTGAGCTTCAGCTATACGAGGGTGCAACAGGAGCCAGCATTTTGAAAAAAAAAAAGAAAACTGAATTTATCACTATTCAGTTGTCTACATCGAAAAATAATTCGTGAACTTTGCTAACCTTGCGAAACTCTTCAGCTTCCACAAGTGCTTTTTGAGTTTTTCATGGATAATGAAATTAAAAAATAGTTTTTTTCCAATTGCATGGAGAAAGTAAATAAATTGTAATGAATTATATAAATAATCGATAAGAAATGATATAATAATTGAATTATCGTAGAGTATTAATGTACTTAATTATCATTGATCATTAATATAATTAATACAAGAAATATAATAATTATATTAATTATTATATTACTCATACAATTATAGATAATTAATACAATTAATTATGGTTTATCAATAATAACCGAATGATTTTTATTGACTCCTTTGAAGCCATCAATTCTTTGTTTTCCACAACGAATGATCATTCCTATACTTTTCTAATCTCGGAAAAAATGTTTCGCTTCAACTCGTATTTTAGATTTAAACTAGTTTAGATTTCGTGGCTAATCTTGGAATTTAAAAAATTCATATTTATTAATTACCTACAGACGATAGGTAATAGATGATTAATTGCATCCATATTTTATATAATTATTAATCAATATTCGTTTAATTTTTGTATTAACCTATTTTAACATTAATTATTCATTTTTGTTTATTAAAGCATTTCACCGATTTATTTTGCGGTCTCTACACTTCCAGTGTATCTAATTATCAATTCAGCAGGGCTTCAACATGCTCCAAGTATCTTATCGTCCAGACGCGAGTGTTGTGATTAAAGTAACTTTTTCAGCAACCAAAAAAAAAAAACGTTTAGACTAAAAAGAACGTGGCCTGGTTCGGTCAAGATATCTGGCATGCACTTAATCAAATCTCGATTTGGGGTTGTAGGAAACGCGTATTCTCTCTAGGTGGACATGTACCTTCAAAAGAGGAAGGGAAAGAGAGAGATGGAATGATGCGTCGAGAAGTACTGGTGCCTTGACGATTAAATTAGGGTGGATTAGCCAATCAAAAACTACAATAGTCTCGGCGAGCATGGATCGTATTCTCTCTCTCGTTCTCTTTCTCTCGACCCTCGTCGCATATTTATTCGGACCAGCAAAGCTCCGCCTGCAGCCTCACAGTGTCATTCGACGCTGCAGGCGTTCTATATTGGATTTGCGTCGTCGCTAACGCGATCCGGAATCGAATGATTTCTTTTCTCTCTCTCTCGGCCTTGCTGCCTTCGTAACGAAACATTCGAACGTTCATGACCAATTCATAGACTGTCAGCCACACTAATCTATCCTCATCGATGGTCCAATCAAAGATCGCGAGCTTCTAGGGACTATTAAATAAACTTAAAATAATTGAAACGAGAATTTTGGAATAAGTACACTGATAAGTAAAAAAAACAATTACATAGATTACCAAAAGTATACAATAATTCAGTATTTTATTAAATTTAGTTAATCATTCATTAATTTAACTACAGCTTCGTTATTAAAATACCTAATTATGCAATAATCAAATTAATTGAGTATTGACGAATAATCTTTTTACTATTTTTGTTATACATGTTTTACAACAAGTTTTTATCATTCCTCTCAGTTTATTAATTTTAAAAAATTAATATCATAGTATAGTTACACATATAATAATTATTTAATACATTTATCAATTAATTATTAAAATACCTAATTATGAAATAATAAGATTAATTGAGTATCAGCTAATAATATTTTTACTATTTTTGTTGTACGTATTTTACAAGAAGTTTTTGTTATTCCTTTCAGTTTATTAATATTTTTAATTAATATCATAGTATAGTTACACATATAATTTTTATTTAATACATTTATCAATTAAATCTTTTTACCGATATTAAATTAAAATCATCCATATAAAATTTGAAAAATCAAGAAAATATTTGCCAATTATTCACCCGACTGTTCATTCGTCTACCACTATCTCAAACAGCCTTTTTACTTGTTAATCGACCCATACTTCGACCAACGATCGATGAAAATTGATAAGACATTTGGTCTGCAGCTAAACACGAAGAAATTCAGTCCCATCTGTTCACCGAAAACTATCGAAAAGTAAACGTTCTTCCATGGCCAGAACTATGCCTGGGAAACAAAAGGGAACGAGAGTAACTCGTACCATGAAAAATGCTGTATCGTAAAACTTGCGCCCTTTTGCATATCAGCAGCTGATAAAGTGAGCAATGGCTTCACCATCGTTCATATACGTCCATCACTTTTTCGGCGTGCGACATGTGGAGTAGGAAATGCGATCCGATTCTCGAAGATACTCTATACCCTTGCCCCATGCACCCCCATCGGGAATACTCTGCATTCATCTATACCGCTGATGTGCCCTTATAAAAGAGCAAAAAGGGACCCCACGATGACCCTAGGAAAATCCATGTTTCGATATCCCTCCCCCCCCCTCTTTTGCCATCAGCTGGACTCCCCTGCACCAAGGAACAATTAACCGAATTTGCATTGTATATCTATCAAATTACCAGATTCGTATTATCGATAAAATTGGCAACTCGGGGATGCTTGGACAAAGGGGTGAGAAAATAGGGAAGAACAAAAATGAAAGAGAGAAAAAAAAAGAGAAAGAAATGGGAACGGGATGGATTTTCATTTGTCCGACGTGTGCGAGTATGAGGGGTGAAACTGTGCCATCCAGAGGCACGAAAGAGAAATCGTCTTTCGATCGTATACATTTAATCGCCCTCGTACCGTTTCTTGTGTTCACACAGAAGCGATTTTATTTTCTCCGGGTTCGTGACGCATCAGGGCCGCACTTCGCTCGACCAATGCCACATTCAAGAACGGACACTTTATGTATACACGAACCAACTCGATCAACCCTTTGTAAATTCGGATAAGATCGAATCGCATTGCTGTACTTTCTTTCCATTAAATAGACAGGGTATTGTGAAAAACCGAAAATAACTTTTGTTTAAAAAAATAAGAAGATTTTCTTTACAAGAGATAGCCCATTGACGATAATATATATAAAATTTTGATTTATAATATTTTAAATGATATTTTAAATTATATTTGATATAGAAAAAGGTCGATAAATAAAAATAAAAAATTATCATTATTTTTTCAAAATCCAAGCACGATATGAAAAAAAACTCGGCTTGTAGCCAATATTATTTATTTTCGGAATAATCTCAGTGAGTTTATTCAATGAGATAATTACAAGACAATGACAAGAAAAGCGGAATTTTTTACATGATCGTTTCTACATTTTTATATATTTTCAATGATTTGTTTTCTTGAAAAAAAAATCTGTAAATCGTTTTTAAACATTCCTTTCAGGAAAATACATTTTTTCGATTACATTAATATTTATAATGAAATTCGTTACAAAACATTTTCAATATATAAATAAATGAATGTTTAATTTTTCGAATCACTTTACTCGGTCCTGCCAAAATAATAATTTTTAATACCCTAAAGCCCTTAAATTTGACTAAATAATTTCCACACCATCATAATTTGCTTTACGTCTTTCGAAATATATTTCGAATCGAATTTTTGATAATTCGATTCGCTGCTGGTAATTGCATTTTTATAAATATCACACTTTTTATAAACATCGAAATATATTTCGATATTTATAAAAATGCAATTACCAGCAGGGAATTTCCGTAAAATTGTCTCTTGGGCAAATCGAGTATTTCGGGTTGGTGATGTGGGCGTGCGTCCCTGGAGCAGTTGCGGACACCGATAGATACAGGATCCTCGGTATGTGGAGGGTGACAGGACGATTCTAGTGTCATTCGCTCGAACAGCTTTTTCTCTCTCTCTCTCCCTCTTTCTTTCTCTCCCATTCAGACACCTCCCTCCCCCATACACACACAAATTGTAATTTGACACTCGGGGTGTATACGCCCCTTTCGTACAACGGGCATCGTATCGCAAATGTTATCTCGTCCACACAGGTTTCTTCATCTCAACCGTCCGCCTGTATTCGTCACAAAACTCGACGCGTTTCTCCAGTAGGCTGATTAGTCATGCGAGGTAATTAGCGCGATAAGAAAATAAGAGAAATAGTCTCGCGGTCATTATTAGAAGGGAAAAGAGAATAGAAAGAGAGAGAAACGCGTATCGTTATCGACAACAAAGATCCAACATTGGGTTGGTCGACATTAGTTGCCATCCCTTGTGTAGTCCTTCACGCAGTTCCTTCGTCGCGTTATCATTAAAATTCTAACACGATATATATCTTTACGAGCGATCGTAGCGCTAGTGAAGCCGATTAATTAGACATTGTTATCCGATGGAGATGTTTCATCTTTAATCTATCAAATATGATCCTTTGCAATATTCGTATCCTTGAAATACTTCGTGTCGAGGCTTTACTCCAATGAGATAAAAGAGCGTTAGATTGGAGAAATCTAGTGGAATATTTACGATTTTTTAATCATTTTATTCTTTTAAAATTAATTGCTTTATATAACTCAAATTTTCGGGTTGAAAAAGTAGGTCAACCCCTTAAGAATTGTTCGATACCATTTTTCATTTTTTTTCTCCATAACGTGATGGAGTGTCGTTACAAATGATTCTTCCATTCAATACCCTGTGTTGTGATCGATGAAGATGAAATTAATTGTTAATTATCGATTATTTTTGTCATCAATATTTCATGTAGTATCAAAAAATGATAAAGTTGATTGTTAACTCTTAATTCATTGCCTATCACTTCTAAATACCTACAGTTGATTAATTAATTACTCATAACTTTGTTCTAAGTCTTGAACATCAGAGAGAAATGTTTGAGTGTAAAAATGCATATAGATGTGACAGGATAGTAAAGTTGAAATTTTAGTCATCTTTTTTTTGACAGATACGCAATGACTTATATCTACGTCCATAACGCACGGGTCGCTATTGGCCTGTCACGGAGGGCAACTCTATCACTGCCTGCTTAGTCTCTCGAATGAATAAAGGGCAGATCAACGGCAAGTGGTTGCGAGAGCAACAGATAAGTGTGATTTATTTTAATTTCTCCACGAGCAGGGACGTGGGTAAGTGAGTTCAGTTTTGCGTGCACACGAGGAAAAAAAAAAGTACGGAGGAGGAGGAGAGCCAAAGTGGAGCGAGCGTGATTTTCACGGCACCGAGCGGGGAAACCGGATGAATTATAACGCCAAGTTATTTTCAAGTTCGACCTGATTTACTACCGTTGGGGTTTCCAACAAGGTATCACGCCCCACCTACTTCCACCACTTTTCCACCAAGCTAGGCCGTTTCGAAGGCTTGGAGAACTTCACCACCGCCCAAAGTCCTCTGACAGTTCCAAACCCAAACGAACCTAAACCAAAACGTGGCCTAATGATGCTACCATTCATCATTGATGAAATGTTTATCAATATATCTAGCGAATGGAAATGGCACAAATTTAGAATAATTCATTTGACAAACTTCCATATTTTTTATACTTATAATTATATCAGATTGGAAACGATTATAAGTGGACATGTTCACCATTTGTTGATTTTTGAAATCAAATTCCGGGGTCGTATCGGCATTTGAGCTTCAAGGGATACTCAAATGGTAGAAAAGCCTTTAAAACAGGCAGTCAAAAATACTTTTCCAAAAAATTCAGAAGGCACAAGATTCTGAAGTACTTTCCATCAGTTGCTGATTGATTATCAAGGGAAGCCTGATAATAAAAAATGACGATACTCGACCAACTAGTAGATTTTCACTTCACAGCAGCCATGTTGACTGTATTTTTGAACGTCGAAGTATTATTGATCAAACTCACGTCTATCGTATATATTTGTTTAGCCTAGGAACCTAAGAGAACTGAGCGAGGGTTATCGAGTAGCAGAATGCCTGAAACCCACCGAAGATACTCTCGGTACTTCAACGTCGAACGGTTGAACCCGTAGCTTGCCAGATCGTTTGCATTATAGAAAGTCTTCAGGGAGTGAAGGAACGAGGCAAGTTAGTTGGTCACCAGGCGATTTTGTGGTCAGTTTCGATGGGGTCGGCTTGTCCAGATTTGGTCAAGCGAAGGTGCAGCGATAGTACCCTGACGATTCCCCATAGCCATACACTTCCTTGTTGTTTTTGGCCATTAATCATGGAATCGCGAAACCCTGCTCACCCTCCGATCCCATCCCCGCTGTTTGTTGGAAAGTTAACGTCTGTAGTTTGGCTTTCGGCAAAGCAAGATTGCAGCGTTCTCAATGAGAGGTCCGTTGTGTACACCGTTATTAAACCAAGAGCTTCGACGTGGCGGAGTTTGGAGGAAATGGGATTACCCAACTTTTGCAACCCGGTTAGACCGAAAAGTAACCAAAGCTAGCTGTATCGATAAACGCAGAATGTTTGGGTCCAATAATATCTAAAAACAACATAAAACGCTTTAAAGCCAACGATATTGATTTTTGGAAGCGATAATTCTGTTGGTTATGGGATCACGTCTAATGGAGACTCAAATGCGAAAAACGGTATAATCCTCGATGCGTTATAATTCTCGAGTCGTGAACTACGGAGTGTTTAACGTTGGCTCGAAGAAGCTCCAGTCTACCTCGTATAATGAGATTCCTCTTAATGGGTCTACACGGCTCATTGAAGGCTCGCCAAGTGCAAAGTTTGGTACGGAGGATCATTAATATCCATAGTGATACCGACCGATGGTAACCATCCCTTCCAGCTTCGCCTTAATACAAAGTTACAGCTGTTCTATCAAGCTTTCCGTTAAAGCCGATTCCTAACCTATTGCATCGAACAAGTCTATGCCAGTATTTCCAGTTGAATACTTCAATTCCGTGTAACCACCGGTTATTTCTGCCACAATTTTTGGATCCAACAAAAAAGAAGAAGAAAGGAAAAAACGAGACGAGTAGCGGCGGGATGCACATTCAATAGCTTAATTTATAATTCCTGGAGGTCTCTCGCGGTAAGAAGATGAGGAAGAAAGTCTACAGGCTGAAAGAGAGGAAGAAATTGAAAGATGGTGAAGAGTGGAAGAGGGATGGACTCTGGTAGACCGGCAGGGTGGAAGAAGAGCCAAAAGAACGCGAATGTCGGGAGGTGGAGGATGATATCGCGCGCGCGGCAATATCCCGTGGAGAGAGAGAAGGAACCTACTGAAATCATCAAATGCCGAAGACGAGACCACGTTGGATAGCCCCCGTAGGATGCCGCGATGGTAACCCAGGTTTCGCGACAAAGCCGGCTGCTCGGTAGCTTTATATGGAGCGTCGTCCCCGTGGGTGGTCCTCCATCGGATGTCTTCCAGGGCGTCATCCTGGTTAAGATCCCACCGGGATATCGGCGGGAACCTTAAGTATCATTTGATCGCGACCACTATGAGAACCGCTGCCTCGATTCTCTTCGATCTGACGAGAGACCGTCTCGCGTCATCTTTTCTCTCTCTCTTCCTCTCCTGGATGTCTCTTTCTTACTTCCAGTCATCTCTCTCTCTCTTCCTACAACCGTCCGGAACCTTCACTTTCTTACATCCTCCTTCCTCTCTTTCTTTCTCGAGCGAGAGTTCCGTCATTCCCTGACGGATACAACCAAATACACGGACACACCGACACACAAACACACGGATATTGATTTTCTCTTTTTCTGGAAACGCAGAAGGTCCAACGCCGATGGATCTGTGATCGAAGGCGAGAGACGCGCACTGAATCACTCATCGCGGATCCTTCTTCGCAGATCCAACCCTCGTGGTTGTCGTTTCCCTCCCCTTTGATAGTCGCCATAGTATCTACCGAGCTATTAACTCTCTCCCGAGGACGGCTGTACTGCTAGGCATTCTACAAGGTTACATTATTTACTACACTTCTCCCCCTCCCCCTTCCCCTTCCTTGTCCCTTAACGTCTCTCGGTTTCCGAGGCCTGCGTACTTCTGGACTTCTGGGCCGCTTTTACGAGTTGTGGCCTATCAGCTTCTGTGTTGATACACGCACCGTTTCCTCTCGACAGTTCTTGATATCCAAGGTCTGTAGCGTTCAAAGAGGATCCCCTATGATCTTAGTTACGGTATACAAACCTCGTGTACTCGTGTACTTGGATCTTAAAGGAAGATGTCGCTGGCAATAAAATCTCGAATCCTAGAGATTTCTATTCTTCAGTCATTCCGAGGATACTTTTGTTCCATGCTCTTATTTTATTTGGTCCTTTCGAATACAGGTTAGGTCTGCGCCCAGTTGGCGAAATGTTACTGCATCATTGAAATTACGATACATCGAGTCTGGCAAATCGATTCGTTGATCATCGTTTTTCTGTCGTGCCGAGGACAACTTATGGGAGTGAAGCTGGAGGCTCGATTGATAATTGCTATCGCAGACATTTCCGCATAGAGGAAACAGCAATCCGGAGGGTAGAGGGGGTGGGTAAGAGGGATGAAGAGGAAGGGAAGGGAAAAGAGACGAGAAGGTACAGCTGAGTATACAGGGCTCCGTAGAACCGGCCTTCAAGTATTTTCCTCCGCTGACTTTATTATTCTCCTTTTTTACCCCATTCCATTTATTTTCTCTCTCTTTCTCTCTCGCCATCTTCTTGCCTGCTCATCCTTTACGCTCTACATGCTACTCATTTAATTTCTTATTTTCTCCAGAGTCGCTCTTTCTCTCCCTCTCCTTTCTCTGCGCTGACTTTTGTCCGGGTATAAGAATCCGTCGGTTTTTCCGTATAGCTTGAAAAGTAGAAAGAACGGAGGCTACGAAAAGCAAAAAAAAAAGAAACATATGGGTTTATGTACGCGGGGTTATGTATATGTATCTACATGCTTCCATGGTACATAGAAGGTGGAGTGGCCGCGACTCCATGGACCGGACCTCATTCTCTGAAAATCCAGCGATTCTTTCGGTAGTCTTCGGACATGATATTTTCTCGGATCAATCCATATGGTCGCCATAGTAACCGGACAGCCTCTCGCTTGCCCACTCTTGGTTCACTCTTCGTTCTACATTTGTATATATGGATGTGGGTGAGTGTATAGACTATGTGATACAAATGGAAGTTGGAGGTTGTGCCATGTGACCCAACGTGCGTAAGTGAGAAAGATATGGTGATTTTGGAAAAATATTTGTGGTATACCAAGGTAGGAGAGTCAAAGAAAGGAGTGGATGTTACAACGTCCAATGAAGTGTACAACGTATAGTTCAATTAATCAATACCTAGACCTAGCTTTTTATAAAAAATCAAAATAGACAGCACTAGACATTGGGTTTTGCCTGTATGGAAGTGAACAGTGAATGGAGGTTACTCAATGATGAGAGCTCGATCCAACCAATGCAAATACACGCATTTCGATTATTTTCCATTGTTTAGAGCAAGTGCGAAAGAAGCCTTTGGTTTTCTTTGATGTCTCTCTTCGTGGTCGACAACGAAGATGAAGAGAACGTTGGGGACAAAGACAAGACGTTGGTAGAAAGCTTCTACTCGTTCAAGCTTTTTTGTTTTCTTCGTCTTTCTTGATCACCTACCCAGTCCAACCCCGCAAATCGAGAAACGACCAGATCCTCCTCGTCGTCGTAACAACCCGAGAAACGCGTTCGCGCGAACACGCGAACAATCGTACTTTGGGACAGGAGGGAGGTTCGATTGACTCGTCTTCGAGTATTCCCGATGTGTTAGTTCTTCAGCCAGAATCTTCAGCCGCTTTGCTCAACAACCCCGAATCGAAAGCGTCGCGCCCTTAACTGTCCCGTTGTCCATTCAGGACATAAATTATGCCTGGGACTACTCTCGCGCCGTGTAAGCCTCGTACGATGTCCTTTCAAGAGTCCACGCGGTCGAGACGACGGAGGGAAGAAAGGAGAAGAGACTTTGCGAGACTCGAGGCGAAGGATAGACTTTCAGTGAAATTAGTTCAACGGATGTAAAATTGCTCGGAGTTAAAAAAAAAATTTTTTCCTGGTTTTTAAAATGGCAGGCTACAACGGAAATTGAAAAAAATCGTTCGTTGCTTGAGGCGAGTCAAATTAAAGAAGAATATCTCATATATGATCTGTAAATCGTATATTTAAGTTGAACTCATTATTAGAACGATACAACTGCTGGTGAAACCTCCAATCGTATTTTTTTGAAAACTGTACATTTGGAAACAGTATACACGATTGGTTGATGACCACGAAGCCTCCTTGCTCAAGTTTCAATTAAATTGATTACATTTCCCACAGTATATTTTCAGCTGTCCAATACGTCCAATCAGAAATATCCAGTGTGGCCATATTCCAACATACAGAACCGTCTTACACTTTTTTTCGTGGTTTTCTTATTTATCGATTCCAGCCTTTTTTCAGGTTTACCAAAAGTAGTCTTTCTTACGGTCCTCCACTTCCTCCTTTCCTCTCCTCTACCCTTTCATCGTCGCTTTCTTACCCTGATGGACCCCGGAGTGTCCTTGTCTCTGTCCTTTCATCCCTTCCTTGAGAACCTCTACTCGTATTCTACATGCAAATTTATAGAGATCCTTCGGACACAACCGCGTTACTCTCCTTCAGAGCTATAGCGCAAGGGGGATATGTACTCTCCAGGGAAAACGGATCCAGCAGGGCTAAAAGCGCTTCCTTGTACTGTCACTTCGCTACGTTCAAATCAATCGCATAAATTTCGACGACGCAAGTAGGTACACACGCTCTATGCGTGGTATAAATATATACATATGTATATATACATATATATATACGCGTTGCAAGGTGCGCAAACGTTAACATTCCACAGAATACATAAGAAAAGAGAAAATTTATTTTTCTCGAGTGAAACTTGTATTATCATTTCTACGGAGGAAGAACATGAAAAAAAACTGTGAATGTACGTGAAACTGACAAATGTCGAATCTCCGTGAATTCTATTCTCCAATGATCAGTCACTTAGCTATATTGAATCTAGAATCTTCTTCGATCGGAATGCAAATGAGTCGTTTCGTTGACTGGCAACAAACAAGCCTGAATGTTCCAAAACTTGCGATTGTAAGGCAGATCAATAGCTACTACCTAAAATGATCTTGATGATTCTGATGATCCTGATGAACATTCCAGGCTTGAAAGTGCGTGGAAATGATTTTACCGATACAAGCTGATATACAGATTGATGATCAGGTTGAAGCCTGGTATCGCAAACTCAAGCAATCTCTCGGCACCAGTTTCACATCACTCGGGCAATGAAGGATCGTCACGTTCTCAGCTATTTTCATTCTTACAACGCATCGAAGCTCACCTCTCGGAGATTCTCGAGGGCGTTTGGTGTACGACGATCAGTTGCAGGATCGGAAAGTGCCCAGCGGGGCAACTGCGAAGATATAGAGCTCTTGGAGGAAAAGAGAGAGAGAGAGGGAGAGAAAGAGAGAGAGAGATTGGTTTCAACGCGAGGCCATAGGAGTCTCTCGCGATCCACTCCGGAGATAGAGCAGTGGATCATCATTAACCGGAGTGGTACAAAACCCTGGACGTCTGATTGACAGGTGCGCAAAGACTTCCCGTTTTTCCTAAGTCCTTCTCTCAACGACTCGCAGAATTCCCCGTACCAGGCGGAACCTTCTGGTCTTGGTCTTCGTTGTGGCAGCGGAATGACGGCAAAGAGGGCGAGAGAGAGAAAAAGAGAGAGGGATGGATTGAAAGAGTTGATCAGCGTTGGCTGACGCTTGAGAGAGAGAGAAGGAGCGTGATACACAAAACTGGGATAAAAAAGGGGGAGGGAGAAAGAGATAGAGAGAAAGAAGTTGACGGCAACGGAAGCATGGATCTCGCCACAAGCTGATGGACAGCCATGAGGCGCCAAGCTATGCCAGCTATTCGGCGCTCATTTTGAACACACGCAACGATTTCTTGAAGAGCTACGAGACAGAGAGAGAGAGGGAGAAAGCGCATTCGCGTCCACGTGCCACAAAGTCCAACGTATGGCAATCGACAGAGATGAACGCTGAAGGTACGTATCTCTTGGCGTTTTAACCATCCCAGGCTCTATCACGTCCTCTGGTGAGTATTTATCTCGCGCATTCTCAAGCCAGGCTGAATGATGCCGAGTTGGACCACCACGATATAACCGAATACCGAAATGTCAATCTTTAGAGTCTCCTCCGTACACGGGCGTATATCGAGTAGCCAGAAGATCCGTTAATAAGCCCAGTAGGCACTTGATAAAACTCAAAGTTTAATGTCGCGAGAAGCAACCAGTTACGATGGTGACGTATGGTCAACGACAAGTGAGATTGAACGGACGGATCAGATAAAAGCTCTTTTGCCTGCTCGCGGAATCGTTGATCGAAGCTTCAGTACACGTTTGATTATATGTCCAACGTTATTCGAAGAGACGCATTGACTCTCGTCACGCACGCAGGATCTTCGTGTTTTTATTACCACGATTTCGATCCTTTACTCGTATACCGATTCTTTATGGTTACTAGACGCAGACCATATATTCTCCGCATTGATTTCTTCGAATCCAAAGCTTATATAGAATTAATCTCTGTAGGCGTTTGGATCCAAAGAAAACTCGACAGGAGATAGAAGCGTGTGACCCTATTCTGGTAACATCTCGAGTAAACCTACTAAACTTGCTTTAATTACAATATGTTCATCCCCGTTTTATATTAGAAGCCTTGATTATCATTGGAGATGCAAAGTGCTTTAAATCCACCCAATTGAACAGTTCCAAAAATTCCTCATTGGACTTGAATGACTCGATACCTAATTGTTGCAATCAGCAGTTTGATTACACCCTATATTTACTGATCAGGATCAACCTGTTCATTAGCCAGTCGGTTCCAAACTGCTTCTTTGTCAATACAGGTCTTCAATAATCACTACCCAATGTTAGGATCACATCACTGGTCCAAAATTCTTGTCGAAATTTCAGTATATCTGCACTTTGCAAAGATCTGTGTACTCGGTGCAAACACACGTAGGATACTCGGGACAGATGATCGGACAACTGTCGGTACAATAGCGAATAGTACGCCCAAAGGGATGATAGGAGCGCTCATAGTCGCCTGTAGGGACAATGGTACGACACGCTCCTGGGAGTGTGTGTACTCGGAGGATACACCATGGTCAACTTTGGATCAGAAAAACACCCTGATACGTCAGAGACGTTTAAACATCTGTGTAGGTTAGAGTGTACGTGTACGGACGTGGCAGCCCGCGAGCACTAGTGCGTGGAACGCGTTTTGAGGCCCTAGAAAGTAATTGAGTTGGCCACGCGACTCTTCAAGTGGCCCCCTGCCAACGCTCGTTCAATGGCCACGGACCTCCCATTCTCTGCCTCCGTATCTCGATCCCTGTCGCACGTTCAGTCCTGGTAACCACCTGTTTCGAGTGGAATCACCCACTCCTCGCCGCAGGAAAAACACTCGCGCTTGACGCACTCTGAGAGAGAGAGAGAGAGAGAGAGAGAGAGAGAGAGAGAGAGAGAGGTTTCGTATAAAAAAATATAATCGGGAATCGAAAGAGGGATGATGCCGTGCATCTCTTCGCTTTCAAATGAAAACGCTCATATAGCGATTGACATACGGCCGACGAGCTGAATAACCAACTCGGGCTATTTGCTCATCCCATTTACGACGAGGGGCAACGTTTTCTTTCTTGGATGTATGTTTGCATATCTGCTTTATCAAAATAAATAACGGTCGAGATGAGCCACAGCCGAAAGCACTCAATTTCCTGAGCTTAGCAGGACGGTAAGTTAATTCGTAAAATCAACCTGATCCAGTTGATCGAGAGGTTAGTTTCAGACTGAACTGAGTTTGAGTTGTTTCTATACCAGCCATCTTCAAAGTTGATCATTTGTACACATCCAATTGGCACTTGAATTTTCACTTTGCTCTATCGTACTGATTTCTACTTCAGGGTAGTCATTGATTCCACTTCAATCAACGATTCTTACCAGACCATACGTTTTCCTATTTAATTTTTTGTCTAATGATCCAAAGTCTTTTCTCCTTGCTGGTGTATCATTTTTTCCTTTCGTTTCAATTACAATTTAGACTATTCGCTCGAAGGGTTGGAACCTCGGTTAAAGGGCACCCCTAGACTGATGGAGACGATACCACATCGATTTCTCGAAGAATCTACGAAGGAGGGTGAGGTAGAGGGCAACAGGAGAAGCGCCATTTAGAGTCATCTACCGTGTCTCAATCTGAGGGCCACCCTTCGTCGTCGAGCCGTGACGCTTGGCATCTGTTCGATCGCAGCAATACACGTACACACATACAGCACATATACGCTACGAACTATCGTTGCTCTCTCTTTCTACTATCATATCAAAGTGTCAAATGGAACGGGCGCTCACTCGACGGTAACGAGGAGCAGCTAGAGAGAAGAAAACCTGGCCTTCTCGTTGATGTCTACGTTCCGTTTGGTGCTATACGATACTTATCCGTATACATATATTTATACACGTATACGCATCGGCAGATATACTATCGATGGTGTTATATGGACTGGTGTCGTCGATAGCGTTCTGCGCAAAATGCCATGGGTCGTGTGCCACCCGAGTCTCAATAAGGGGAATGAAGATAGGGAATTCTCAAAGCCAATGCAATCGGCCATATACACGCCCTCGAAAACCCGAAAATTCTGCTTTCCAAACGATTTCATTCGTCAACCAGCTGGAAACAATCAAGTGTCGTTTTTCGGTCTCTCGCTTCTGAAAAATTTTACGCCAACATTGCCTGAGTGATTCTGCAAAATGGATCATGCTGTGTGACCCTTCGATCTAACCTATTTTCAGCCTTTGATTGGAGCAAGGTAAAGGCAGGTACAGGAAAGCTGCCACGCAGAATACTATCGAAACTATTTTGAGGGAACTTGGAAGGAAGAGCTTGAAGAACACGTGACGATTATTTAGGAATTTTATAATGATTCGATTCGTTCCTAATGTGAATTTTTGGCCTTTTTTAAATTTGGAACAGCAGTGGTACGAAATGGTGGTGGGAAGGTAATATACAATTTAATGGAAGATTCATCCACACGCCATTTGTATCAAGTGAACAAATTTACTTGTTCTCCAATTTGAAGAGGGAAGCAGGATGTTGATATATTATTTTGGGGGGCTCTCATGCATCGGCGAATCGATCGATGACGACAATTATTTTTCTAAGTTCATATATGTGTTTGTTTGGGTTATTATTCTCTATTATTATTATTACGATTTTCGTAATCGTATATTAAATTTTAAGGCAATTAAAAAGCAGCTTGGACTGTATAGATTCTACAGATACATATTTATTTTATAAAAATATATATAAATATCATGTATTATATTATATATATTATAAATATTAAATTATATTTTTTTTTCTATAATTATAAGATAATGTATATAAATATGTATATATATATTCATTATATATTATCTTATAAATATATAAAATAAAAAATGAATATTTTAATATTTATATATATATTTATAAAATAAATATATATAGGACTTTCTTCTCCAATTACTTTTCAAATGAAGCAAGACTCAAATAAATCTTTGAAAAACCATTAAAACAAGCTGAAAATTTCAATGTTATTCGAATTGCCAAATGCATTTCCAACGAATATAAACAAAATTAAACACTTCGGAGGAGGAGTCTGAGCAGCTGATGCGAGTCGACTGCAGAGAGTTGCCGGATGCTGTGCAGCTTCTTGCAGCTCATACGAAAGGAGGGTTGGGGGGAGGGGGTTAGATCGATGGTGATTTTTCACTCACTTAGCCAGGCGCGCATCAATATGCATTAAGCTGATCGGTTCTCCCTATTGGATTCTTCTCGTGCCGGCGTAGGGAAACATGCGCGGAGGAGGAACAAGGTCGAGAAATGGAAAGGGAAAGGAGCGGGTCGCTGTTGGATCGGAGATAGGAAACGATCAAGGAGAAGAAAGCCGAAAGGAGAACAAGAACAAGAAGAGAAGCCAAAAAGGCTCTCTGTACCGACTATCTTTTTCATACGAACCCGCAGTCTTTGCAGAGAGATTCTAGGGATTTTCTTGTTCTGTCGTTGCATAAAGATAGATATTAGCCAGGTATTGACTTCCTGCAGAGTCCAGGAGTAATGAAATTAAAAGCAAATTCTTGAATGGACAAAAATAATAGCAAATTCAGTATCAGTATGGATATAAGATACCTGACCCATGTAAGGCCCACCTTATTTTTTTTTAAGTACTAAAAAATCTATGAATCTTGAAATAAAACAAAAATTTTTATTAAATTATTTATTCAATAATCAACGTATTAATAATAATTTTGGTTCAGAAAACAATGTTCATTATTAACTATAAGCTTTTTACAAAAAAGTGTCTTTTAGGCCTTATTCAGACCACTGTTTCTTAACAAGCCCATAATCGTTGTAACTTCGTACAAAAAGAATTTAAAAAATATATAATCTTCAATTTTAAACTTAAATTTTGATAACAACATGCATAGTGCTGATAAATCACCACATATAATTAGAATAAAGATTCACTACGTAATATTGAAAACCTTTTTTGTTTTCGAAACTTTTTGATGAAAGCTCAATCCGTTTGACTTTGTAGTTTTGAATATTTAAAACATGAGCTTTATTAAGCACTAGGCCTTACATGAGTCAGGTACCTTAGTATCAGATTTTTTATATCAAATTGAAAACATTTATTTCTTCGAAACGTTTCTATCTTACCATTAAATAAAAATAGACATTACGATAAACTTTTACTTATCTTTTTTCACTTCACTAAAAGAAAAGATTTTTTGAGATCTGTCAATCAGACGTACTGATTATTTGAAAATCAATTAAACGCTATTGAAGTTTGATTTTAATTTTTATAATTAATCGTAATATCCCAACCGCAATCACAGAGCCATTGAGACACACGATGGAAATACGAACGCTTAGCGTCGTATAATAAGAGTGCCGCGACTTTCTTGCAGCGGTTAGCCCTGAAAAAATAGGGATATCCCTATCGCTGGCAATTCTCGGTGGAGAATAACCGTAAGGAAATCGCGGATGGAGAGAGCCGGCTTGATCCTCCCGGTCTTTCTCTATGGGACTCTCGGGTATCCTTGGGAATCTGCTAACGCGGTGCATGCAGTATCCCAACCGGAAGTCGTGGTATCAAAGCAAGTTTAAGCGCCTAGAACCGTAGAAAACTGTGAACCACTGACGTCGAGAGAGTCCCTCATGCCCCTTCTCGTTGCGCCATTAACGTTCGTATATTCAACGACCAGGTTAAATAAAAATTCGTAGTCTACGTTTCTCCCATGGGGAAAAGGCCGGAAAACACTTTTCGTTTTTCCTTTTTTTTCCCCTTGAAATCTAAGCGAGTTTTTAAGCTGCACCTGAGGGTAAAATACTGATAAAAGTTTATTCGTCATTTTTCACGAAAGCTCAGACATGTCAACGCTAATGTTCGATTGAAGGATGGTGAGGAAAGGCGATAAGCCGTTTGGCAGGGAGGCCAATGCCCTTTGAGGGCTTACGAAAGGGCTGAAATTCTAGTCACATGCAAATCCAAATTATTCCAAAAGCCCAAAACGTGAAATATCTATATATATGGAAATGGTTTTTCACGTTTTTTTCGATATATATATATATAAATGTATTAAGGGTCTACGCAGACCCTATTATCGATACCTAAAAGGACAGAGCCATATTTCTTCTCTTTCTGCCTCTTTTTCACCCACCCATCTCTCGCTCTCTCTCTCTCCGTTTTCTGTTAGCATAACTTTTCCATTAGTGATGTGGAATTGATCGAAATATCCGATAATATTCAATATACATTCCGTCGCGTGTACTTTTCTGGAGGATTTAAGAGGGCAGTTTTGGGCGCGAGCCTTTATGATTTTCGTCGTCTCTCTCTCTCTCTTTCTGTCTTTCCTGAAGACTTCCATCACAACGATTGGACCCATGGAATCCTATACATGAACATACCTGCAATCATTGATATATACAGACCCGAGAAGCAAATGCTCTACAGCCCCATCGCTTACTTGGGGACCAAGGGAACGACGATTTTTTGGTCATTCGACTAATTGGAAGAATTTACGAGATCCTCACGATTTCTCGTGTACTTTGTATTGGGAGCAACCGAAATTCAGCAGCTTTAATGGACTCACCGGAACTGTTCAGAATTTCTAAAATTTCATCGAGAGGCAACATGAAGAAGAGGTCAAAAAAACCAAGTGGGCATTTCTCTCACACAGCATCAGAACTTCTCCAAGTATGCTCAATGTATGTGGAGGTCAGTGGACGTTCGCGAGTGTGTGGCATAACGCGATAAATTATACGGTCGCGAATCATCGAGACCCATCGAAATCCGACAGACGAGCAAGAAACGACGAGGAAGCCATTTTTCGTTCGTATTCGTCATCCTTCAGTTTCCTCTCCGCAATGGTATTGGTCAATTACGAGAGACACCGAGTTATGTAATGGGCCTTGGATGGGGTCGAAACGTCGATTCATTCGTAAATTTGTTACTGATGTATATCGGCCATGCAACGATGTAGACATCGAATCGAGTTTCGTAGTTTTGTGATCGATGTTAATAAAGTGGCATCTTTATTTGAACCTGTGCACAGAGAGCTTCACGAATAATCGCGAATGATCATTTTTTTTCTCGATCAATATTGTATGGCAGAGTTCAGGAAACAAATCGAACAAAACAGTGGAAGAAAAGTAACAATAACCTTAACTTTTTATCCTATCAAATTTATATCAATATAGTAAGTGATTGCTGAACTCTAATTTGAAAAATACTTTCCTAGCCCATTCTTAATGGGCTTACATTCACTCTGCTGTAAATTACAAAAATATTTACAGGAATTTGAAAATCTATCCTAATCTATTCATGTATTATTTTATAATTATTATTACATTATTTCATAGATAAAATAAAAAATGTACAATATTGTAATCAAAAACTGCTGGTGATAATTATCAATTTTATTAAATTTGATAAAATATGCACTCTAAATTCATAACAATATTACAAGTAAACAAAAATATACATTATATACACAACTTTCATTCACTATTTTTTCGTTTTGCTGAAAAACTTCTTGACGTCCTTACCCAAAAACATTGGTTTTTTGTCAACATTATCAAACGTAATTTCAATTTTTATAATTTAGCACAAAATTATCACCAGTGAACTTTCGACGTTACTCTTTCTTCACGATCGTACGAGTGTACTCCATATTGACCCAATTTCGAGATTAACGAAACCAAAAATAATTAGTAACTCAAATACAGAGTTATTTATCCCTCGATTTACCGCTTCGACGATTTCACCAGTAGCTTTTCATTCTTGTTTTCTCTCCTCTCTGGCCACGTAGATCGCCTTCTCCCCCCCTCCCCGCTCTCTTTTGCTCGGGGAGAAATCTCTACCCTCCTGCACAAACTCTAGCAGCATTAAAGGGGGTTCTATGCTACTGGTGGCGTATCTATGTACTCGCCCTAGACGAGAGATCGGGTCCATTTATTTTTGGGGTACATCGAGCGAGAAGGGTGTGACACCCCACCAAGAGGGCCCCATATGCTGCGTACAAGAGAGCACGCCGTGAAGAGGAAGTGCGAGGGGCCACGAGTGTGTTTTGATTTCCCTAATAGACGCCTCAGAAAATACTGACGGCCGTGCACCCTGGCCTTTAAGTCTGGCTACAAAAAAGCTAAACAATCGTTGTCACGGTATACAATTAATAATGATATATTTCGTGACCTCTGTCCCAACCTAATTCGCTGATTGTCTGTTTTTCCGTCGCGAAGAGGTAACGATTCCAAAGACATCTGTCACTTTCTACTTTTTCTCTTTGATATTAGGTAGAATTAAAATTTTCGAGAACAGATTTATAAAATATCAAATATTTATTGATATTTTTGTATGGGGAGTATTGGTAGAGAGATTTATAAAAATTGAAATATTTTTAAATATGAATAATTGAATTATCTTGTTTTTTGTGGTATGAAAGGTTTTCAGAAATGGAATGCAACCAATATACTTTATTTGTGTTAGGAAAAATGTTTAAGTATTGGTAAAAATCTTGTTGGGAAATTGAATTGAAATATTAGTTGAAAGAATTTTCGATAAAAATAAAAATAATGAAATAAAACAGTGAAGAAAATTCATCGTCATATAATTTTGGATGAATTGAAAAAAAAGCATGGAAACTAAATTTTTTTTCTAAAAATAGGCAACAACTGAAAGATGTTACTATAATTTGCCAGTCAAAAATATACACCTCTATGTTTTTGTAGCCATTTTATAAAAACCAAGTAAATATTTTTGGTAACCCTTATTTAAAATTGAATTCAAAAACCTGTAAAGATAATCCCCGATAATAATACAAATAAAGAAATTTAAAAAATCGAAAATAATTTTTATTACGTTTCACTAATGAAACTTCCACACCATATGATTTCGAGAATATTGAGAAAAATCTGAGTACCGTTGTTTTTACCAGGATTTGCGACACTCAACGAAAATTACTATAATTTCTTCATAAAAATAAAATTCGATATTTGGATAAAAAGCACATTGCCCCGATATTCTCCAACGGTAACCCTCCGATTTCATGGTAGTTCATTAGGGCCAGGAAATTAGCATGGAAACAAAGCCGCAAAGGCAGAAGAAAAAAAAGAAGATTAATTGCACGAAAAGGAGCGTTCGGTCATTATACGTTGATGAGAACAGACTGTTCCTCATCGATCTGTGTCGTCCAGCAATTGGGCTCTTCCAAAGTCCGTCATTACATCGCCCCTATCTTGGTCGATCGTGTCGGCGATTTTCATCGAAGAGGGAGCTCGAATATAATAGGGACTTGAATATAACAGTGGCGCCATACGAATGCGTGTTGTTACGCGAGGTAACGTTGTCACACACGTGTCATGTATACGTCTATATGGGCTACTCGAGCACGTCAAACTTCCAACTAATCAAATTGAATTCAACCAATTTTTCTGTAATTCCTATATCAAAAGGTACACCACGTTTAACCTTTGAATTCTTTTTTCCATTCAAAGCATTATACCTGCATGACATTTTTGAAAAAATCGTTTTTTCGTTTTTGAATAATATAGCCGTTCAGAAATATTCCCTGAAAGTTTTATGGTATGTTATTTATGTTATGATAAAAAGTCGATTCGAAGAACATTGTGGAAATCATAACTGTTTACAAGTAGGTCCGGCAAACCAGTCGACGTAGGTATCTTCAAACTTTAAACTCCTTTTTCCCGAAAAGACTTTTACAGAATTAGTGACCAAAATACCTCAAAAACGACAAAACCGATCTACAATACATATTTCACAAACATTTTCGGTATATCAGAAGATAGTCTTTAATTGATGGATTTTTAAATATTTTTTTGTATGCAAGAAAAAATAAACTGTTTTTTCTACCGAAATTCCAATGATCACTTTCGATCGGCAACAATTTTTCAAAAAATCGTTATTTTATCGAATTCATCTGTTAAAGACAAGACAGTATGGTATAAAAACTAAATTCCTTTTACTTTTCATTTCAGATTATTTATATACTGAATCCTCGTTGTTTTCGAAATTTATCTCAAAAGAGAGATTTTTCAGTTGTCGAAGATACTTAAAGTGGTATCCTTCACTGTGAAAAAAGTTACAAACCTGCACCCATTTCCCAAAAAGAAATTCTTAAAAAAACTTCTTTTTTCGTCTGCGAACTAGGTCTACATAAAAACTTGATCCCTAAAAAATGAAATCCTTAAAACAAAAAGTTAATACTTTTATATCCAAAGAATAAAACAAAAAAAATCGGGTTTGACATTGCATGAATTAACTCGAAACGCCCTGTATAGATAGCAGAATAGATATATACATAACCTGCCTACCATTTATGTAGGGCATGTGTAGATATCTGTTTTTATCTATATATATGTGTATATTTTACCTTGACTATTACCTTGCGCTTAACGCTGACTACACTCTTCTCTGATTAGTCTGCGTGACCACAAGACCATGTCTACCATGCTTTCAACGTTATCATCACTTGTTATACAGCGATATAACGTTTTTCTTGGTATATCCCTAATTACGGCACTATATATTATTGCAATTACTCAAGTTAAGACAGATAATTGATCTCTCTATCTCTCGCGTCAACTCGCGAGCCTCTATCTTCGCTAAACGAACCGGAAGCTTCAATGCTGAAATATGACAAATGAATTTTGCGTTTCGCCTCTTATTCCTGTATGCACGCTCGCGGTAAATATTATTACAAAAGCGTTTCCAGTGTATATACATGTATTAAAATAAATTGTCAATGTACATTAATGAAAACAAAATTTGCAAAATTAGATTTTCAAATAATAATTCCCAGAATTCACCAATTCTTTTTCGATGTTTCGAGGGCAGATTTATACAAATTGAAATATTGGTGAATATAGATAATTGAAGTATCTCATTTTTTTTGTTTGGGTTGAAAATTCTTATCGTTGGATTGCGACGAATATTCGTTTCGCATCGTTTTATTTATTTGGCTTGTTTATACTATGAAGAATATTTAACGATTTTTTTTATCTTTACGGAAAGTTAAATTAAAAAATATATCGAAAGATTTTTCGATAAAAATGAAAATGAAGAAATCAAAAAGAAAAATCAAGAAATTGGGCGTTTTTCCTTAATGTAAAAATGTGATTGTTGTAAATCATATTATCAATGTTGTTAAAAGATGTTGTCGATGTTACGAATTAGGTGAATTAGAGTGTAAATTTGTTTGGGTTTGAGTTTGTTTGGGTTCGAGGTCGATTTTCACACGCAGTAGGATGCTAGCAAGCGCAGAACGTGGAAACGAGGAACGCTAGGATCGAATACCGGAATGTAGCCCGGGGAACGCGCAGTCTACATGTCCTGGCAGGATTTGCATTAATTAACGCCACAAGCGTGACTGATTGACAATCCGCGCCTCATTGTCATGTCAGTCATAACGGGATCGTACCGGCTGCATTTGCAATCAATTGATTCGAGCTTTGATTGTCGTCGGGAGGCACAGATTCTCTGCCGATTCTCGAACGTTGAAAAAAATAAAAAATAAAATTTAAAAAAATTGGGGACGACGCATGGAATTGCAAAATTATTCAGAAATCGAGGCCACGTTTGTCCCTCGTTTTCACACATAGAACAGATGCAAAACGGTCCAGAAGTACGCAAATATACCACTGTCAGAAATATATTCCCGGTGGGAATTCAACAGGACGTGGAAAGCGTGTACGCAAAATCGATAATATTTAGAGTCGAAAAAGACAAATGTTTAAATAATATTTTTATATTGATGCAATTGTTGTGTCTGTATAATTAAGAGGTCAGTATGGTAAAGTTTTCACCGTTAGAACGATACGAAATTTATTTTTCTTAAATTGATAACTTTTAGCAATAAATCTCTTGTTAAATTTATAGGTTTTTTCTTTATCATCAAAACGGTGAAATATTTGTTATATCTCATTATAAATAAAGAAAATCACAATGGTTTCATCTATTCATAATAAAATTAAAATTAAAATAATAAAGTTCCCCTTATTTTGACAACGAATTTTGTTCTCAATCAAAAATTGTTGTTAATCAATTAATTAAATCCAGAAATGTAAACGTTTGGAATCTTCATTTAAAAAAATAACTCCCTTAGGATTTGAAAAAATACGTGATGGAAGACATCGAAATTTGACGTTATTTTGGCTGATCGATCGATTTCATTTCGACACCCTGATCAGCCTTCGCTGATTGGCGATTAAATGGACTCGGCAATTCACGAAACTCGAGATTGTATCTTTCTAAAAGAATGAGAGTTTGACTCTCTTTATCTTGATCGATTTTAGTCTGAGTCAAAAAATTCAAGTTGGCCATTCGAAAAAATCGTGCTTTAGGATAGAGTCGAATAAAACGGGGAGGAAAAAGTGCGGTTGTGGTGACGAGGCAGGGATGACGGTAACCATAAAGGCGGAACGCTCGATTCGCCACCGCGATTGGTTAACTTTGTTTCGTCCTGCATCGTTCGAGCCCTTAATTTCGAGATCGATCATAGTCCTCTGAACCACCACCGCTGCTACCCCTTCGACTACCCTCTATCACTGATATATCGAACCGTTCCTACTCCTCCTCCATCCCTCTCTATCTCTGTATTTCTCCCTAGTAAAAAGCCTTGTCCCTGGCAGTACGTAGAAAAGATAATATCGGGTAGCATCGTGTATGTGGCAGCCAATCATTTTTTTTTTCATGAATTATTCATATCTATTCGTAGACGGTATCCGGTTTGAAAATTTGGCTGAAAGAATCAAGGTCGACTCGTCCCAATGGTTGACTTCAAATTAGTTTCTTATTTTTTTATTTTCAGATCCATGAACTGGTAAAATTGTTTAGTGAGAAAAAATAATGAAATATTGGTTCATTTATTCGTTTGGAATTGCACGTCAAATTGGATCATTGATAGCATTTGGAAAATTCAATTCGATTCTTACTTTCAATTTTCCAGTAAAATTTAAACCTCTGCATGTCTTTACGAATTGCTGTCGTAAGAAGCTCGATTCTAAAAATCAACCAGCCTTGAAATTATCAGAGTGACGAGAAATTAACTTTTTTAATGTGACCAAAAATGTCATATTCAATCACGTCGATATATTGGCAACGAAATTGCAGTAAAAATTCATTTGTAACAATGTATTGCAATAATATTTGATAAAATAAGAAACCCTTCAAAAAATCTCTTATCATTTTTTAATAAAGAAAAATTTGTAAAATCTTTCCTTACTCAAACTTGATACCTCAAACCATAAAACCATCCATAAAAAAATCGTCTTGAAATGTTCAAACTTAAGACATAGTAAGAAACTAATTTATTAAAGAGATACTAATCAACAAAATACTAATTGACAAGAAAGATACTAATTGATTGCCAAAATTTGTAAATTGAAAAAAAACCTTACGTTTCAACGATGAAAACGGACTTGTCCTGGACTAAGCTTTAGATCGATTGCGATCGTGAGCAAGTTCACATTTCCATACGCGATATATGACGGGCAGAATGCGAAAGGTTGAAAAAAATGGTACGACCATAGGGCGACGAGAGGGACGAGAAACGCGAATTCCCTTTTGTTTTACTCCTCGTATGGATCGCTCCGTCCCTTGATATCATTTTTCTTTCTTTTTTTTCCTCGTCTCTTTTTGACCTCAGGTGGCCGTGGTGCGTCCTGGTCGGATTCGCGTTATACTTTCCGGCACAGTCGAGTGAGCATGTCACAATCGACGTGGACCGCCTCAATCAAAAAGTGGCATTGATAGCCTCCCTAACCGGGCCAAAAGAGTCGGCAACTCTCTATTGTGGTTTTGTCAGAGACCGAAAGTCTATTAGCCTCGACCATATTTCTAGTCTGGCTAGAAGAGCCACGGAAGCCATATACGTAGGGTACAAGGCAAGCTATTGATAGGTTCAGACCGAAAATTTAGCTAGTATACGTTGGGGTAGGTAAATTTAAAAAATAATTTCGAACAAACTTTAAGTTTACGGTAGGACCACTTTGAGTTTAAAGCAAGTTTAAGTAAACTTTAAGTTTAAAGCAAGTTTATGTAAACTTTACGTTTAAGTAAACTTTAAGTTTAGACAAAGTTTAAGTAAACTTTAAGTTTAAAACAAGTTTAAACCCAAACAAATTTGAAAAAATCATTTGTTATATTATTTCCATAAATTGATAGCTGAATTTCTCAAGAATATTGTGTCAAATTTTTACAGCGAAATTCCGAAAATTGTTAAAGTTATCGCAAAAAGACTCCAAGAGCGTGTATTCCTGCCATGAAAAAAGAATCATAAGAAACCTATTATTTTCGAGCTTGTGAATGGTCTTCCTGCCTTAAGCAAAAGTTTAACTTTAGCTTGATTAAAAAAAATATATATAAATAACAAATGTAGAAACTAAAAAAAGTTTTATTTAAAACAGTTAAAAACTTCAAAAAAGTGTTTACAAATTAATTAAGATCATAGCTAAAAAAGAAGTTTGCTTAAAATTCCTCTAAAATACGTTTCCCTACACGAGGAAACGTCATTGAAAATGAACAAAAAATATAAAAACATCCCGATACCTTTGCAAGAACTTCACAAATTCCTGTCTATCACATCGATAAACAGGAAGCCAATAATAGCCAATGAAGATGGAACTTATTGCGTGGGAGCAATGCGGGGGTCCAGCAGGATATAAAAAAATATATAAATATACGTATACCGAGATTCAGTGAGCAGGGATATGGGGGTGGATCGCGAGGGGCTAAACAGCCAGAGAAGAGCATCAGCGAGGCAGCTTTCGCGATAAGCAATAGGCGGGATAGCAATACCCTGATCGACCTCAGCACAGGAAGCGTGTCTACGAAATGAAGCCAGAGGGGATTGCTCCACGTGACACGCGACCGAACAACCTCCTTCCTGCCCAACCTCGTGTGTTTCGCCCACCTAAACTATACATATATATATATATATATTCATCTATACATTAAACCACGGGTCATTCCATTTCGAATCCACCATAGAGGATTCCCCAATCGCCCAAAAATGCCTTCATAAAAAATACTCGGCCACTTCGATGAAACAATTACCTGGCAAATGATCCTTCAGAGATTACATCGATCAGGTTGTGGACTTTTTATCTAGATAATGGAAAATCTTGAATCTTCGAACTGGACGTTGGAATGCACGCAGTGTTATTCAAAATCAAGAAAAATAATTAATTCTTCGATTATTCATGTTCTGGTGTAGTTTAATATTTGATTTTATCTAAATGAACCCAAAATTGGAATTAAATGTAAGAAAAAAATGTAAAATCGTGGAATATTTGAAACTTTCAATTTAAATTTGAACAGGTACATTATCTGTGGCGTATTATTCAGTCTCAATTGAACGATTATATAGTGGATTAATATTTGTAATAAATTTTTTTTTCTTTTTTATCGATGTAAGAAAATAAGATGCAATATTTAATATACTTTATCGTATTTTTCACTTTTGTCAGGCATGTGAATTTCTGTGATTTTTCAAATGAGGTACCTTTTTTTTAATGTTTACGTGAATTTTTTTCCGGAAGTCCGAGGAATGGTAATTTTAGACGGAATGTCCTGCGTGCAATTATAGATGACGAGTGCAATGCCACTCATTGCGCAATCACATTACACATACCCCACGTGACGGGGTGTTTCTATCTGCCTTTGAACAACGTCCATCCGTCTGCAGTTACACCCCCAATGTTACGTACATTTACGTGCGTGTCGTCTCTCTCTCCCTGTCTTTCTCTATCGCCCTCTTTTTCACTTCTATTCTTCCTCTCGTACTCTTAACGTCGCTTGCGGTCATTCTCATTTTCGTGATTAATTTTTTTATCGTGCAGGACGATCGATTTGTACGAGTGGAGGAGATCGATAAAGAGATACAAGTATGAGTATCGGATGGTTATTGGTGGTCACGAATATCGTATCTGAGACTGAATCATTTTTTGGTTGCATAGAAAATTGTCATTCTGAACGGATTCTGAGTAAGCAAGCGAGGGGAAAATTGTAGAATGGGCAAACCCAAACAAACCCAAACAAGTTGGAAAAAAGAATAAAGAATCGAACTAGAAAATAGAACTAGAATAAAGAATCGAACTAGAAAAATAGAAAGTAAAAATAGACAACATAGAAAAACTAAAAATTCAATAAATATAAAAAAAAATCGAATTTGCAAAATAAAGTAATAAATTAAGAATCAACGAAAGGAACGTTTAGCAAAACAAGCGAATTCAAGTTTTTCTAGTGTGATCAATCTAAAAATTCCAAATTTCTGCCGCTGCTCTAGTAGCACCTGATCGGATCCTTCATTGGTGCACTTATCCAACTCCTCGTATTTCGTAACATGGGAAATCATAAGTGTCGTTATCGGTATCATTATGTTTTTATTTTTATTTTTATAATCGTCATTATCATTATCATAGTGTTATTATTAGTATTATAGTTAACATTTTCTCATGGTTATTTTGGTCAACTTAATGTCCATTTTTATTTTATTTAGTTATCATTGCTACTTTCATTATTATTACTACTGTTTTTCATTGTATGTTATTTACTGTGCAATTTGATATTCGTTATCTCCTTTTTTCCGAAAGTGTATTATATTAGGGCAGAATAAATTATATCATCATCGTCATCATCATCTCTCTCTTTCTCTAAATGTACTAAACGTACTTAATGTACTAAAAAATCCGATCTTGTTAGTAGGTGCATTTATATATTTTTTCTATTATTATTATTACTATTATTATTATCTATTATTATTATTATTATTATTATTATTATTATTATTATCATTATTACTATTACTATTTCCTTTCACTTTATATCAGTGTAAGTCTGTTTCTTTCTGGTTTTTCTGCTTTTATATTCTGTATCTAATGAATTTATTGTATTTTCAAATTTTTGCTTCTTTCTATTTTGCCCGAATAGTTTTCTAGGGCATAATAAACTTATCAATCAATCAATCTCTCTCTCTCTCTCTTTCTCTTACTCTCTTTACGTGCAAATACAAGATGCACGCACCTGAAGCTTCAAAATCTGTTAGGACGAAGTTGAGCATCCCTGCCAGAGCATGCTAGCAAGATGTCCTCTTGAAGACTATCTCGGCCGGGCTGTCCCGCGGGGAACGCTCTTCCTTCGTACCGTTTCTCCTATCTCAGGATACTCTATAGCCTATTCAGATATCAGGCTCACTCTCTCTACACTCGGCACAACTATGTGGGTGTGAATACGTACATACGTAAACATACGCACACATGCTCTAACCTAACGTGTCAGATGGCGACCACACTGCGAACTTCGCCAAGTAAGAACGAAAGGAAAATGTTGGGAAGGTGGTGAGAGAGAAAAGCGTCGTTGGCCCCTTCAGTATGGACCCTGGTTGCAGCAAGTATGTATGAACGAAACAAGTTTTGTACCAATCGATAATGATCAATCCCTCTTCCCCAAAATATCTTAAAATAACAATAAGCCTATGTACACCCAAAGATCATAGCTTTGATGCAGGACGAATAAAAAGAAAACGCAAATAACGACGAATCAATTCCACTTACCGATCGATGATGACAGGATCGCTTGGAGTTTCGTTTCGATTACCACAGCTTTTCTTGTCGCAGCATCGACTGCAAAAAAAGAGAATATCATGTTTGAATAAAAAAATATTAATGGCAGGAATGTCAATTAATGAAAATATTGGCAATTTGACAGCTCTGCTGTCACATAGAACTGGTCAATCGAGAGCATAATTGATAGTGCTACTATTATTTATTTGACAGTTCGAACCTTTATGGCAACTGGGGTAATTGGCAGTAGAATTGTCAAGTTACATCGTCATCATCCCTATTGATAACTAACCTGGATAAAAATGTATCAGAACATTTCGATCCGAATTGATCAGCCATTGCAAATGGCATTTTAACCTATCCCACTATAATTGTTTTTCTTTGTTTTTTAACAAAGCTCACTGCGTGTATGCCATAATAGTCCACGTACAAAATTTATCATAAAAAATAGGAGAGTAGTGAGGGATGAACGAAGGGTTGTGAAAGAAAACGTCAGAAGTTTCGAGTCGTTCGTAATAAAAAAGGAAGAAAAAAAAAACTTGATCACCACCCCTACGTGAGTGCAAGATTGCCCTTGGGGATTTTTGGGAGAGGGTAGTTCGAGGTCCCATGGGCCAGTGAGTCAGCTATATAGCTGTTGCTACCGAGCATCCCCCTTGCTGTATGAACGACGAGAGTGTACGTGTATCCGTGATTCTATGTATATAGCCAGCTCTGGCATGCCTCGTTACGTTTATGGTTTACTACCGCAAAGGGGGTGGAACGGCGTGTGATGAAGTATGAATCTACGCATAGGCACGCGTTTACAAGCGTTCACATTCTGGTATGCGAAAATCTCCAGCCCTTTCTCTCTATTTACTCGTCGTGTACGAGCCTTCGTACCTGCCTAAAATCGAGATACGAATTTTCACTCACCTGCACATTACTTCGTGGGTCAAGAGGACTCGGCACATTTCCGGATTCTTGTCCTGGCCCTCATACATTATTGCCTGGAAACAAAAAGAACACGCTCGTTTGGGTTTGCTTTTTGATATGGAAGTTCGATGGAATTCCAACCTTTGTTGAGGATTGAGCCAAATTGTTCATAATAAAGTTCAATAATATAATAAATGTTTGACAATTTCTTATATGTCGCTTTTTAAATATAATATTACATTTTTTTTTAGTTTTTATATTTAAAAGAATGTGATATTATATAATAATCACTTAATATATAATAAATTGAAATAATATAATGATATCATATTTAATATTTGTATTAAATCTGATATTATTTTAAAAAACAGACAGAAGATTTTTATTTTTAACATGGGAACGATCTTATTTTCTATTTTCAGTAAAAACTCCAGCGTAGGTGTCTTTCTTTTTCCTCTATCTCTGTCTCACAAAAAGGAGTGATTTAAAATATATCTTTGCCGTTAGTGTTTTTACACTACAATGATGAGTATAATTTAAAAAACGAAATTTCTATCATTGCTAATATAATAATGTACTTTTCCAAAAATTAGTATAATATAAAATCCTTTAAAAACTTAACCATATAAATAAATAAACTCTGTAACCATAATTAATTTTTACAATTCAAACTTTTGTCCCCATATTTTTTACAATTATCAGTGAATCGATAATTTATTATAATTTTCTTATTCCTGGTAATAATCTCATTAGCCATTGATTCTTAAAATGCCGCGTAATAAAATAAGCCCGCGTATATTTTAGGTTCGAAAAATATTGGTAGGAAGAATTTGGGGTTTTGTGGTGCGATGGGCGGATCGACAAAGAGCCACGTGTAAAATCGCAATTTAGCTGGGTGGTAGAGAACGGACAATGCAGGTCGAGAGTGTCGGTCCATGGTATTGGTAGTCGAAGGAAGTATGAGAAGGGATGGTACTCGGAAAGCACAACACAGCCCTTGGTCCAAAGGGCTAAGCCATGGGCGGGGGCGCAAGCAAATCCGTTAAGCCTCCTTCACGACCTCCCGATTGATTTTTATTTAATGACAACACGTCCTACACTCGTCGTATTCATGTATTTATGTATGAAGCATATAGCTCCGATGAGAGTAGCCTGGGATTACCCAAGGAATAATAGGGACAAAACGCGATCGCATTTTCTTTTCTCCCTTTGATGTGTTGAAAAATAAAAGAAGGGAAAACCTCTTACTATGTGAAGAAAAGTGCAACATGGACTGTGGAAGATGAAAGGACGAAGAAAAGAAGGGATGAACGTGTCCTTGTAAGGATTCCTTTATTTTTGTCAAACCATTAACGTACGAGTCGCGTGATACGAAGCCATAAAACTCGTGTATATATATAAACGTGTCGAGAGCGCTTAACCCCGAGCACTTACTTTCGATTGACTTTTGTTTCTGCGTTTTTGCTCACCCTCGAAAACACAATGAATCACTAGGAACAATTTCCTCACCCAACAATTATCGGCCATCCTGCCAATAAAAATACACGATCATTGCTATTTATTTATTTAGTTTTTTTCTTGAATTAGTCCGAGTCGCAATTACACACGGTTTGTTTGGTTTCCAATGGTGAACGGTTATTGCAAATTATTTTTTGCTCGAGTTTACTTATTTTGTCGAATTATTTTTTGAACCAGTAGTGAGACTATATCTGTTTTCATGTCTTAATTTATTTTTTATTGTTCTAATTATATTGATTAGAAAAAATTCGTAAATATTTTTATCTAACTCGCAAAAAAATAAATTAGAGTCGATTAAAGAAAAAATAGAGTGCTAAAATAAAAACAAAAAATGTAAAGTCAAACGTCTTTTGGTGAAGTGACATCTTCAAATTGATTCGAAAAATTGACAAGTCTAGAATTTCTGAAAAATCTATTTTGAAAGCATTTTCTTTACAAATGTAATATTATTAATTGAACGAATCTCAGTCTTCAAGAATTTCAATGCTGGAAATGCAAGCCTATGGGGCGGGGAACTGCAGAATTAATGGAAAGACCGCGTTACAAAGAGACTTGAATAATCAAAGTACAATGCGAGCGACAGGAAGTGTTGGTGACAAAAAAAAGGATTAAAAAAGAAAGTTAAAAAATGGTGACAAAAGTGTTGCGTAATAGAACAGCTGTGACGATGGTATCCCTGTCCAAGAGCCGCAAAGTTTGTACACCAGCTTTGTAAATGGTCTTAAAACGCCATGAGACGAAAGCAGCCGCGATTTTCCAGGGTGAGATTCACGTCCCGCATGAAATATTTATGCCGCCGCGAAATAAGTGAATCGCGGCGCAAACGAAGCTCCCGGTTGTATCCATTCTCACGGCAGAGTACACGGGACGATGGTAGGTAAATCAAGGCGTAAAAGAGGGATGAAAGTTCCAGGGTGTTACCGAATACACAGAGGCCGAGAAGCGAGAAACTATGATGAGGGAAAAGTGGGAGGTGGAAAGAGTACGAAAGAGCAAAAGTGAAAGATGGAGAAATAAAATGTCGAGTTAAAGAGATAGGGGCAGCCCTCGTTCACACTTGCAACCCCATAATTTTTAGTCACGCTAATGAAAATTTCAGTTTGTTTACACTCCTACAATTACCGAAATTATTTCCTGTATATTTGCTGGTATTTTTACTATAATAAATGATTGCACAGTACAACGAATCCAAGCATCAATACCTTCAGGCTTTTTGGGTTTGTTTGGGTTTGCGAACCCAATGATCACCCAATGAATCCAAGTTTCGTCACTTCTACCACCTTTGGACAATTGGTTGGGGTCAATATCTCTGATCAATTGCTACTGCAAACCTAGTAGCTGACCTTCATTGTTACACTGATTGCCCGATTCGTAAAGAAACATTTCAAGAATTTTCTGTCTTGAATATCCTAGTAGGTAGTAATAGATATGATGTGTATCCAGAAAAACAGTGTTTGGTCTTCACCCGAAGCCTTTTTACGATGCACAGTTACGTGGCTCCGTGAATTCGAAAAAAAGAACAAACGTCGAGTTCGAAGTGTCTCGCAGGTGTGTGCAAACGTTGGTAAATGTGGCTTGACTATTAGAGGGTAGAACTGCTTATGACGACTCGTTAAACAAATGAGTCGGAGGCGTGGTGCACTGAGGCAATACGACCCTTGGTAGCGTCTGTAAAACGTAGGCGGTTCTCTTTTGTTTGCTGACTGTCTAGCACTATCAGCCAACTATCCCTTTAACTCAATGTTTCTTCGTATTTCTGAACAATTTATGGCAATTTTGCTTATCGTCGTTTGTACATACTGTTATTTATTTTTTGGTCTCTTTTGCAGCATTCCAGAAACTCCTGATGTATAATCACTGTATGGTGGAAAGCAGTGGACGATGGTAAATTATTGAGTACGGTAGAGTTTCTAAAAAGTCTTTTGCCTATGAATTGATCCTGGAGATCCTGTTCAGGAAACCCCAAAAGACGTTAGATGGCTATTGACAAGAGATTGCAGGTGAGCATTGAAGTCTTTCATAAAGATGTACGAAGAGACTATGTACACACTCAGTCAAGTGTTTTCTCTCTCCCTCATTCTCTCTTACCGATGGATATCTATTCGTGGTTACGTCCGTTTTAGGTCTCGGAGGAGACGCTGAAGACTCCGAGGGTCGCCATTGAGAGTCCCCAGGAAGCTGCGGGGTTGTCGTCGTCGACGACGGTAGAGGCCACGCGGGATAGATATGAGAGAAGAACGTCCTGAGGGTGCGACCAGTCAGGACCGGCCCCACGGGGGCCTTCCTTCGTTTTCTCAGAGTCCCATAAGGAACGGCTCTCTCACACGTACATACTTTTGGCGATATTATCCTTCAACCCCGTTCGCCCCCCAATTCCCACGGGAATTACTTGCCAAGGACTAATAAAGACCGGACACAAGCCGGTCCCGGAGCCTCATTACGATATTCGTCAACTGGTTAAGTTGTCATCCAACAATCGATAAGGAGTCAAGTGGGCCTTTACTACAAAAGGTCTTGATGTCGAAATTCTGGCAGGCTGAGATTTCGATGGGTGACGTTTTAACAAAAAACAAGTCACCAACAGGTTTTTTCTCACTTTTCCTGTGACCTTGACCAACGACCATCAAGAAGCTCGAAAGGGTTGGATCAAACGTTCAATGTATTCTTTCTTTCCAATTGACTGTTTTTGTAGCTCGATATTTCCAACCTCGAAGATGATAAAAAAAAAGTCTTAAGCAATAAACTCGAGTTATCGCTATCCATCTTAGGCATGATGCTGCACGGCCTTATCGCCAAGCTTTGGCCGTTTAACGCGTTGTGTGCACCAGTGTACCCATTGATGGAGCCGAGTCCCTCAGTACTTGCGAGAGAGTTGTACCCGAGGAAACTGGCTTATACCCTATGTCGAGACAACGACGAAGATCAATTCTAAGATAGTCATTCAAATCTACTGTAATGATTTCCATCACGAATCGATTCTCAAAGTCCCCTGGGAGAATGGTCTTTTTGCATCAGGACTCGTAGTTCTGCGAGGGGGTGCTTTAGCTAGGCCTCGATGGATATACACCACGGAACACATCCACGTACGCAACTTTTGCAACCCCCTTGTACTACCACCGTATTGGCCCTTATTCCTTTATCCCTTCTCCCACATACACATTCTGGCCCTTTTTTTCTCGTCTATGCGTTCTTATCTATCGAGGGGGGATTAACCTATCTCGGGCTTATTATTTCCCTGATCCACGGTTAAATACTCATATTTCAGTATTAAGGGGACGAGCCCTAAAGCAATGCCCTTCGATCCACGGATGGATACGTATACATGTGTCCATAAATGCACAGATAGCAGATTCGTCTCGCTGTCATTCACTGCGAACATACTACTTTTGCCAGACTTTCATCTCCGAGGGATGGCTGGTCCTGAACGATCTGATACCTTTCGAAAATTTGAGTAATGATGATCCGATGGAAAGAAAAATTCTGTTTCGAATTACGACCCGTAGCTTTATAGCTTCGTGATCAAAATGTGCAATGATGCAATGATTATCGGTCGTTTATTTTATGATTAAGCTAAGGGAGTTTTTAACAACATTCCTCGAACCCAATTTTCAGCATTTTTGGAAAATCTGTGAGTTTGTTTGGAGTTGTGTTTGAGGCTACTTCGTGCTAAAATTGTTACTCGTGGTACAAATATGGTCAATTTTTAAACAAACCAATATTCACGAAATTATTATTGCGATTTTATACTCAATATTATTGTATTTTAAGGAATAAAGTTTCTGGTAAAAAATGGTCTTTCGATTTTTAATAGATGTTTTGTGAATTTATTACCCCATTGTAAACATGTCTGAAAATGTACAAACTTCGAAAGTTTGGGACGCAAGCTTAATAATTTAAAGAGTCTTAATGGACCTTCCACGTTTTGCCAATAAATCATGATGATTTATCGAAAAACCTGACAAGACTGTTGAATACAATATTCCCTTATTTCAAATGGATACAATATTCTAGATTTATTCAAGAAGTTTTGATATTTTACATGTACATATATCTATACCATTTTAACATAAATCTTGAAGTATTTTATTACCAAAATTCCCTACAAAAATTTCGACTCTCGATGGCACAAGATCTTAATTCAACGTAACCCTGGATACCTTTTCCTCTTTCAGGTCTTCATTCTCGCGATGTACGCGTGACGACATTCCGAAGTGCACTTTTCATTGCGATCTCGTCACTCCGCCATACTCGAAAGAAAGAAACGAGGAAACCTCTCTTAATCACCCCGGTCACGCGCCGTTAAGTCTCGGAAGGGAGAGAGAGATAAAAAAAAGAGAGAGAGAGAGAGAGAAGTAACCCAAGTAACAAGGTTCAACAATTAGATGCAATTTCCCTTTGTTCATTCATTTAGAACGGTCTCTGGTATAACTATATCGAATTTGTTGGATGAGTGAGAGCGAGGGATCTTCGCGCTTCGTCTTTCACTTGGTCGTTCTCGTGTACACCGAGGCAACAACTTTCCTAGAGCCGCGAACGAGGCAGATAAATGTTCACCCTCCGGAACTAATTAGCATTCAGCATTTTTAATTTTACAGAAAAGCCAGGATGGTAGTCCGGATATCCCGAGGTCCCTTTTTATCCCTACACTTTTCGAAGGTTCGTGTGTACGTCGGTGTACGATTCACCGTGTTTTCTGTTTTATATATTGCAACGACGAAACCGGAAGTCCCTCGCGCGTTTCTCATTTCATCCCCTATTTCGCCCTCTACCCCTCTTTTTTTTCCTACCAGCCCCTCTCTCACTCTGAAAATCCCGAGGTCTCTCTATCACGCCCTGCAGACGTATAGTTATCCTACGAAAATTTAGCGGCTCGTTAATACACGTTTTCGTATGTCCGGCCTCGTAACGTACAATCGTTATAAATCTATACCGTTATCCATCCGTATAGGTGAAAACTTCCCTTTCTTTTTCCAACCAAGTTTTCTCGATTTTCGTATGTACGTGTATAACCTCCTGCGTTCGTATTGGTGATGGACGAAAAAAAAACAACGAGTCGGAAAATTGTGGGAAAAGAGATAAAACGTAGGGAGGATCGGTAGGGCTTCGATTCAGGTAGCCCGCCGACGATATCCAGCCAATTATAACAGATTTATGACCTATCCCGAATACGCTGGAGTTTCAACCTTTTGGCCTGGCCACCCGAAGCAGTCATTGACTCGAATGAATTAAGGGGTTAGGCCACTGTGAAAATGAAGAAACGCTCGTCCCTTCAGGCAACTCAAATTGAAGAGGAAGGTCCAATCCAGCAATGGTTTGATTGAGCGTTGACTTATTTCCATGTCGACAAAACCTGATAGAAAAACTTTAACTAGGTTTTTTTTTTCAAATGTGTCTCAAAATTTAACAAATGATTTTTCGATACCTCATGAATATTTAAAAGAAGAAGTATTCTTTTTCTTTACTTCATCAATAATAATTATTTTTTAATGAAAAATTCAATACAGCATTATCAATGTTCCTGAAAATGAATTTTCAATCTTTTTTTTCAATGAATGAATTTGCATTTTTTGAATGAATTTTTCAATCTTTTCAAAGGATTTTCCAATCTTCTTTTTATTCTTTCAAAATTAACTTTTTCCATCGCTCTGATTATCAGACTATCACAACATTGTAACTTTAAAGACTATTGAGAAACGATAAAGAAAAATGAAAAATAAAATGATAAATTATGATTTTGCGAAAATTCACGAAATTTTAATCTGACCACTATAGTATTTGTTTTCAATGTAAATTAATGAACTGGAATTGAGGCCTAAAAAGCCTTGATCAGTGCACCGGATAGGTTACTCCGAATATCATAGCCGATAAACCGTACGTAATACGATAATGGAGACATTGGTGGAAGAGAAGGAAACTACTGGACGCTGATCGCGCAAAGGCACAGTGGCTTAGTAATTTAATCAGCTAAAACTAACATCCGTGGTGGTTTCCCAACGAAGAAGCCCTCTGACACACGGCAAAGCGATGTCCCGCCCGGACTACGTGCCTGTAGATGTAAAAGAACCGACTACCACCACCAACGTTTCCACCCCCGCCCAAGATGATTTAATCTGCTAAAACGTCGCACGGCCGTGCTCTCGCTTAGCCCATAGGCACTTGGGCGAGTCTCTCAGTTTCTACATAACCGAGAACAGGACACAAAATAATTTAAGAAAGTAGATAAGTCTTTGTGACCCAAGTACACTACTTCGAAAAAATTTTCCTTCATATTTCTCGCATTTGCCTGCACATGTGTCAGTCTCCAGCTAAAAAGTTTTAAAAAGGCTAACAAAATGTCTATTTTTCCTACCGCTTTTGAGAATTTATAAAACGCACAGATTTTAGAAATTAAGAATGATGACGTCAATTTTTACGCGCAGGAGCAAAGTTTTTAGTTATAACGATTACGAAATAATTTTCCTTGAACAGAGATTCCAAAAATGTATAATTTACAATATTTTTTCGAGGATTTCGAATACTATAAGAATTGAAGAAATATAAGTGATCCAAATTAAAAAAGAAGGTTTAACGGATGCTCGAAAAAATCGCGAATTAAAGACCTTCAATTATTTGATATTTTTATACAAAAATATCAGTACCGAATTTTGTTTCGGTAAACTCTATAACTTGAAGCTTGAGAATAAATTTTGGGTTCGTTTGGGTTAACGATTTTAAATGTGGCTCCACAATAATGTGTAGCTTCAAGTGACTTTGTTTTCATTTGTTTATTAATTCCTAGATTAATAATTCCGTACGTGTCTTTAAAATATCGTATTTTTTTAAATAAAACAATTCAATTGTTTACTAATCTAATTTCCGGTTTGCCACAGTGGTTTCGTTGGGCTCAAGTATTTTCGCTTTAATTAGTTTATTAATGCCCAAATTAATAATTCCACACGTGTATATAATATATCGTATTTTTTTAAATAAAACAATTAAATTGTTTACCAATCTGATTTCCGGTAGGCCAAAGTGCCCTAACCTCTAAATTGAGCATATTATCATTCTCGCCATAGCTTGTTTCGACACATCGCCAGATGTATGGAAAGTAATAAGAGAGGCGCAAATTTAAGGTGTAAATTTCGGAGTAAACGTTCCTGCGGGTCTGTCGCTTCGGCTACACAATTTTACCCCCCTCGAACGCACAAAGCACCCTCTTATCCAGTCTCGTAATCCGCCTTGCGTATATTTGCGTTGCTCGGGGAGGTTATGATCCTCTTTTTGGTGAGGACGTGCGCCCGCGCGTGTGTGTCCTATCGACGGCCAAGGATCTATAAGGGCGAGGGGGGGGGGGGGGGGGGGGGGGGGGGGGGCGCAGCAGGGGGGGCGGGGGGGGGGGGGGGGGGAACACGTGGTCGGCGAGAATCCATGTTTTTGTGTGGGTGTGCGCGTGTTGGGAAACGTCGGAGGGATCTTCGGGAGCCACGTGGCTCAGATAACGGGATGGGACAGCCAGGACTTGAGCATTGCTAGTTTCGAATAAGGGCTCTCCCTTCCTTCTTCTCTCTCTCTCTCTCTCTCTCTCTTTGGCCTCTTAGAAATCAACCCCCCGGAAAATTAAGTGCTTGTAACGTGCACGATAACGCCCCCGCGCAAACGCACTTTCACCCCTCCTCGTATTCGGAACTCCTTGGTACTGACAAAAATGGATTTACTCGTTGTAGTGAATTTGATTCAAATTCTGATTCAATTTACTCGAATTGAAATAACTTAGACACGAATTTTGCGGATGAAGATTCAAAGTAATTCCAAAATGTATTTTGATATCTTGCCATTTTTGAAAATCAGGATTTCATTAGCAGTTTTGAAGAAATAACTTACGATTATTCAAAGATTTTTGTTGAAGATAATCTAACCTGTGAATAGTTATTTTTCCACTTGATTTTTTTTTAAGTAATGGAATCGTCTGAATTCTATGTTTTATTCAATTTTTATTTTTTAGAATTTGTTTATGCTATTTATATTTGTAGGATTAATTTTTTATACACAATAATGATATGTGTACGATAATATAATATAATATTTATAAATATTGTAAAAAAATCATAATTGAAATAGATATTCATCAATTGGTTTCAATCAATCGTGCTTTGATTTTGTCAATAAATAAAATATTCCTATAGGCAAAGCATTATGGTTTATAAAAATGATTTTTACCTGTTTGGTCGAGGAGTCAATCAGCCTCACGAAAATGTCCTGTTCTTGTCTCAGGCCTGAAACAAAAAAAAGATCAGGTCTTAGTCGTCGATTGACTTCGAGCACGTTTGTATTGGCATTTTTTCGTGACTACACACGCAGCCAAAAATAAATATTCGAAGTTTACCAAAAATACGTTGAAAAGTGTATTCGATCGAATGTTCGAGGAGAGCCAGCATCGATCATCAATCCTTCCCTCACGAGAATTGTAAACAATCTCGTTTGTTTGGGTTTCGTCCAAGCTTTGTTTATCATCTTTTTGGGGATGTTTACATTTACATACACAAAAGCGAGTCTCCGATGAGCCAGGTAAGTGAGTATCGGTACACCTTGCCGCCTTAACATGTCCGAAAATTCCCGCGGGAGAAGAATGAGCTTTCAACCCTCCCTGTACCACCCCTGGACGATACGCTGTAGCGTAACGGTAGAAGCACCCTGGCATATTGTTTTCTCCAGTTTTATCTCATTTCTCAGTGCCCGAGCTACCATTTTTGTATTTTTTTCACACATCTTACTAAAATATCAAGGCGTATATGTCATATCCTATTTATCAGAAAACCACTGGCGATTCACTTCCAATCTTGCTACGAAAAATCTAAATTAAGTTTTTAGACAAAGAACAGTTAGAAAAGTCTACAAAAAAAATCGAAATCTTCAGAATCATCTAAATCTTCAAAACGAGCTAAATCTTCAGAAAATTCTCAATTACGATTATCAGGATCTGCTGTTCTTTTTGCTAATAGTGATATGGCAACCTTTTAAGCTTTTGAACGAACGGGTGATTCTGGTCAAGAGACATTGAAATAACTGTTATCGAAATCAACAGCTATGACAACGCTGATGTTTTCAGGATGCGCAGAGAAACGACGTTACCTCACAAATTTTTGAATCCACTTTTCTCGTAGACAATTAGATCTTTAGGAAAAAATCGAGTACTATGTCCTCCACAATTGCCAAGGGTAGAGCTTGACAGTTTTTATTTCTGTAAAAAATAATTCATCATTGAGAAAAATGAATTCCAAAATGTTGCACTCTTGAGGTCTTTTGAGACCATAGTCACCTCATAGAGATTTTCTACTTCGATTCAAGTTGCCACTCCAGGCTAGATATATTAATGTTTACATTGGTTTCGACTCTTTTATTAAAATGGACTGCGACTGGAATACTGAAGATACCATTGAGAAGTACATAATTTCGATGTATTACGTCCAAGGAGAAAAAAAAATGGGACGGAGAGCTGTAGCCAGAGGTTCAGTCGAGGACTGTCTGCGGCCACGATTCTTGGATCTATAAAGATATTGTAAGGAGTACAGTACCGCAATAGAGCCGAAAGAGCGTAGACGGGAAAAGGGAAAACCTTTTGGTTTTGGGTATATCCTCTCGTGTGTCCAGTATAAGCCAAGTAATCCCGATATAAGACTGCAGGAGCTGCTACTGGTGCGGCAACTGAGGCAGACCTAGCTTGCAGTCTCATACATGTATATATACGATATGTATACATTTCTATATACATATAAGAAGACCACATAACGTTACCGTGGATTACGATACTTCGGGCCGAAACAAGCTCACAAATTACCTCGAGAAACCGTCGTGGCTTACCGGAAGTTACCTACTCACATGCCTGCAGGCTCCTGCACAGGACCATCCGAACCACGCGAGATAGCTGAACCACGTGCGACATATATGCACGTCAGACACAAAATATATACACGGGAAATTTTGCACTATCGAAATACATATAACTCTAGGCACGGAATGTCCTTATCCCTGTATGTCCTGCCCAAATCATGGGTGCCGGATTAAGGTGATGGTGATAGATCAGTCTTGAACAACGTTTTTTTTGTTGAACTTAGTTTTTTCATTAGTCATTTAGAAATGTTATGTCACTTTGTATTGAAAAATAACAAAAAAATATTTATTCACTTTTAATGGGTTTTCATGAACTACTCATTAAGGTTTTTGATTTTTTTTTTGAAAATAAAATTTCCTACGCTATTTTCTTAATATATAAGCTCTGTTAAAAATTCTTTTTATATAATTCTATAATTCTTTATATAACGTTTTATATAATTCTTTTATATAATCTTGCTAAATGGAATTTAAATTTCCATTACTCATCTTATTCATTCTTATCATTCGTTCAATATTATTTCCTAATTTCTTCAAAATATTTTTTTTATTACTTAACTCTACTATACCTTTGGGTTTATTCTTAAAAATGAATTATCCTCGTGTTTGCTATCATCAAATCAGAGCTCTCGCCGAATTCCCCCACTAGGAAACACCGTTCTCTCACATCCCTCATAAAGTCCATCTTCAATCGGAATTTCGAAGCGGCAGCTTTGACAAATTCGCGCGAGACGCGTCCGCCGCGTTTGGAGTAAAAAAACAAAAAAAAAGACAGAGAGAAAAAACGCCTTGAAGAATCGATGTAAAAAGTAAGGGATCGAGGAAGTGGTATCGAAAGAAACGAAAGTACACGCGCATGCGAAGACAGGGAGGCATTTCATGGCCAGAACGAGACGGATCGCTGGGATTTGTAGCCTGATGTATATACGTGTATTCCGCGTCTATACGAATCGATTTTCTTCTTGCGTCTATCTTGTACGATCTCGTGAGTGTGCGTCTTCCCTCGAACCGGCCAAGATATTCGAACGAGCGCGTGTGTATTCGCGTATTAACATAACTAGGGATTCGAGTTGCAGGGTGGCCCCGGATGGTGGTTATAGGTAAAACGGTAGGGGCGAGAGTGATGGACGACGGAGGATGAAGCCTGGTATAAACGGCAGTGTACATAGGTGATCTCCCGATGGCGTACTTATACTTCGATCGCTCGAATAGCGATGATCGCCGAGTCCCATAATTGGTATTGCTCCTATTACTGGCCCGATGCTTGTCTATAGCCTGCCTTATATCCAAGAGCAATGCCAGTTCCTATCTTTCGTATTCTTTTTCTCTGCCACTGCGAGCTCTTTTTTATTCCCCCCATACAGACACGTGCAAAAGTATTCGACACCTGAATGATTCTTTATTCAAAAAACCTCCAATTAAGTTTACAGCTAACTAAATATTCATTTATACGAGTGATTGTGTTAATACTGTTGATACCTCGGTTGCCAATATTTTTTCAGTTCCTTCCATTCCTCAATCTGAGTATTTCAGTACCTGTCTTTTTTTAGTTCCATTATGAAAATTAAAAATTTTATGTGGAAATTCTAACTAAATTCATGTTAAAGTTGGAAAAATTCATTTTAAGATGACAACTATAAAGTTGGAGAAAACATTTTTTTTTGTGAAGGAAATATTACGAATCGAACGAACACAAGAAACGTTTCAACAATGTGGGTATTTAATGTATTTTTTTAATTTTATGTATTTATTATTTTTATTAATTAAATATTTATGTATTTATTATTATTATTTAATTAATTTTATTTGATATATTTATTAATAATCTCATTATTATTTAAGATATTTTTCATCCCCTTATAAAAAAGATGAAAGGAATCATACTACATTTAGAAACATTAATTTTCAAATACCAATAACGAAATTAAAAAGTGTTTTTGACATTAATTCTTCCCGAAACAAATGAAAAACATTTCTAAGCAAAATCTATCTATCTCAAAATACCTAGTGTTGCAGATGAAGTATTACCAGTATTTTGATTTTTCCTTAACAATACCATTTTTTCCTCGACCATATTTTAAAATAAGTACACAATGCCTAATATTTTTGCGCATGGCTGTATATATACGAAACGACACTCGAACACAAACGTGCTTGCGATACGAATAGTGACGATGCTGGGTTGGAAGCTGATGACAGAGGAGTCGAATGTGTGCAAGTGTGGAAGTGCCACACTGGGCCCGAATCGGTCGATCAGCGGGAGAAGTAGCGATGAGAAAGGGTCGAAGAGGTGGAAAAGAGAGAAAGAGAAAGAGAGAGAGAGAGCGGAATAAGAAGGATAGTCACGACAGGGTCTTGACGTGAGGACAAAAAGGGGTAGGACCCGATATGGGAGGAGACTCTGCTCGTCACTCGAAGAACGCGCCCAGGGAACGCTCCTTATTTATTATTTAATTATAGATTTATTGCTTCGGACGGGTGATCGGTGAGGCGATGACGTGAAGCACGGATACACCTGATGGGGAGTCGCGCGTCCCAAGACTTTGCTTCTCACTTCAGTGTCTCTCGCTATACGTCAATTACGTGTGTGGTGAGGGAGAGATAGCTTCTCGTGTTACCAGCATATCCTGTCGGGGTACGTAGTTGTGAATCAGAGGGGGCCTCACTATATTCGATCGTGTGTGCTCCTCTCGCACCTCAATTTGTCTTCGCGAACCGTTCGGAGGAAAAGGAGATCGAGGATCAACCTCCAACAGGTATACTCCTCTTTGCGTCGAACCAACCTCCTGTATGTACTTCACGCGTGAAACTTTCATAGAGAAAAGACGGTAAATACCTACGTGCGAAAGATCCAAAGACTGATGATCGAAAGACTCCAACTTTATCCAGGATTATGCAAAAATGGTTATTTGCGAGCTTTTTTCTATCGAGCTTAGCTTTTAGCGGAACTGAAGATTTGTTTTGATCGAAATATGTTTCCCGGCGAGAGACAAGCACGAAATATACTTTGCTTGTATATGTCCGAGTATAAACGTCGCTCCGACAGCGATCAACTCCCCTCTAAAAGGAAAGTAACGACCGAGTGTCACACGCACATACGTTAGCCTCAGACGTCCAACCATTCGCGGATTTTAGAAGCAAAAAGGTTATTCAATTACCTGGATGCATTGATTGCTCGTTGAAGAAAATATTTGCAATTGAGCACACGTCGCTGGAAATGTGTGTGGGGTTTTTTTTTTTGTAAATTTATTTTTGTATCAGACATGTGTAATAGCGACATACTTCGATGCGAACCCATTCATCACCAATTAGCGTTAATTAACTTTAGCTCTTCTTTTGCCCGCGTGATCTTCGTCTCGATACTTCTCCAAAAGCCAATTGACGATCCTACGATGAAACCTTGGGAGTTTGATCTTACGGAATATAAGATCAGCAGAGGATTACACTTTTTTTTTTAACGCTTGATTCACTTGATTTGCGATAGGAGATATCTTGGTGAACGTTCTCTCGTTACTGTCTACCCCCCTTGGTACTCGCTTACTTTGAGACAGTTGTTTCTTGTTCGCGATGTTTGCAACACGTTTTAGTGTCCATAGATGGTTCTTGGGCGGTCCCTGTATGTTCTGACAGAGGAAGAAAAGAGTACTGAGGACCGAAGTCAGAGTGAGTACGACCGAGTCAAGGGAGAGAGGGGAGGGCCTGGCTCTACTGGCTGACGTTGCGAAAATCTCGCATTGATTGATCGGCCACCAGCACCACGAGCAAAAAGATCACACGTATACGGATACAGCAATCATATAGACAGTGTCTACATCGTACAAAAGCTTCGTCCCAACTCTCTCTTTCTCTCTGTCGCAGCTTCTTCACCACCGAACAGAAAAATAATACGAGGAGAAAGACGAAGCAAGGATGCCTCTTTACTTTGATACACAGAGTACTGGAGGAAAGAGAAAAGATCGGATGAAACACGAAGCTGAGAGGGGAGATGAAAAAAACCAGAGAGAAAGAGAGGGAGAAAGAGTGCAGTCGAGCGAAGATTTTGTGGGGACAAGAAGCAGGAGGAAGATGAAGACGAAAAAAAAGAAGAGGATATAGAAAGAAAGAGGCCCTCCGGAGGACGAAAAGGATTGAGGGGATCAGCGAGAAGGGAGCTCTCACCGAACTCGCGTATATGGAGTGAAAAATTGCTGGCACGGGCTTAACCGACGGAAGGCACATTTTGCTGCTGCTGCTGCTGCTGCTCCACTACTCCTTTTCTTCACCGTCTAGCTGGCCGTCCTTCTTTTGCTCGCTTCGTGCCCTCTGGCTGTTTAAAATCTTCGCAATACCGATTCTACCGGTTCGGTCTTGAGTTCTCTATCAACCTGACCTGACTACAACCCTGAATATGTGTGAGAGGTGATATGGTCCATTTCGTGGGACATTGAAGAGCGAACGTTCTCGGAGGAACAACGGTCCATGTGTTGAATGACAGGTAGCTAATTAGTGGATCGTTAGGTGCGCTGCACAAACGAGGTATCTTGACGACGTTATCGGTTGTACGGTGTCGTGTCGTATTTATCAGCTGTACGTGTCAGATCCTGAATGAGCCTTGAAGCGATGTTTCGATAATGGCTGATCACTTGGACGTTGGAAGTTCTTACGATCAAGCAGGCTTCCATTGATGGGTGTCATTGGAAAGAGATCATTGAGCTAGTATCAGGTACTTCAAAAGACTATCAAAACCCGATTTGTTTCTACGAGCCAATGAAATTCCATCAAGATTCCCTCAAATTAAGTCCTCGCATCACACCTGTCTCCCAAACTCAATTTCGTTGAGAGATTGGAAAAAGAAAACTGGTGATTCGCATTGGGCCACAGCGTGGAATATATCTATGTCCCTATGAGAATTTGAATGACGTGAAATATGTCTCTGTCGGTTGGTGGACCCGCCACCCATGAGACGACGCAAGAAAATAAACGGTTGGACCTCAAAAGATTCTGCACTCCGATATCCTTTGATGACTGACGAGTATCCCGACTCTCTCTCTCTCTTATTCTCTCTCGTTCAATGTGTTCATAAAAGTTTTCTCGCGATCCCTCTTCACGAGAGAGATTCCTCTCCGCGTGATGTCGCCGACGCCGATTATCGTCAATTTTCTTATCGCCCCAACATTCGCGGATTCTTTTTCGCGGAGGCGCTACCGGTTTTACGAGGGGACTTTCATACACGAATGAATTTCTGGTATCGACAATCCGGACGGCCAAAAAGCGCGGGTGCACGGTTCGCGGCTTCTAAGTCGCGGCGGTTGTCCTCCGAGGCGTTCTTTTTGCTGATTCGGAGGTTGGATCACGCTCTGTCTTCAGTAGAGAGCGAAAGAGAAACAGAGAGAGAAAGAGGGAGCGAGAAAGATATAGTGCCGGTAGGGGTGACGTAAAATATGTCTCTGTTGCTCATCCTCCCGAGTCTTTCTCTCCGCGAGGAACGTGTCGCGCCTGTATATCCGTTTCTCTCTATCGGCTCTCGCCGGGAAGCGCTCCCGGGCCCTCCCAGTGATCCTCGCGATCGGAAGCTTTTTAGCCGCCCTGAGAGACCGAAGCCGGGTGTCCGGGTGGAATGTTGATGGCCCGTCATCGTCGCTTCGCACGGTCCATTACAAAAGGCGGCGGGACCAACTTGGCACACTCTCTGAACGATGCGACGAGAGAATTTCTCTCTTTCTCTCTCTCTCTCTCTCTCTTCAAGCAATCTTAATTTTTCTGTATCTGATAGTTCGCTATCATTGGTTTATTTCATTATAAACAATAAAATTAATCAATCAATCAATCAATCAATCAATCAATCAATCAATCAATCTCTCATACACAGACAGACTACATATATAGCCTTTTTCGAAAAAATCAGACATTCTATGATAATCAAAATATATAAGCTGGGGTTATCGGGAATTGAAAATATTATTGACAATATGCACTATTTCTTGTTTAAATAAATATTTGGTTCATCCGGCCTCTGGGTTTAAGTACAGATGACACTCTTTTAAATGCAGAATAATATAGGCATCCAATACTTTTGCACAAGTCTGTATACGTAGGGGAGGCTGGGGTCTAATGAAACGTTTTCAAAAAAGTCAAATTTGGCTGTATTTTCAACAATAACCATTATTTTCTCATTTTTAATTCTCATTTTTAATTCAACAATAACCATTATTTTCTCATTTTTAATTCTGTTCTATACTGCTGAATAATAAAGCAATCGTGAAAAATGGGTGTGTCGTTAATGAAATGCAATCCACAAAAAACAATCATTTTTTACGAACATTTTTTTTGAAACCCTCGGATAAAAATGGTTAAAATTATGTGTTATAATTAACTATCTGGTATATCGAATCCTTAACGGTGGTCCAGTATTTACGCTATATCCTGCGCATATAAGTAAATATATATATACGTATTTATGCACTTTGCTTATAGCGAATAGCCACGAGCCCATTCGTCGATCCAGATCGCTTTTAGATCGATAGTGGTCTTGGTATTTCTCTCTCTCTCTCTCTCTAGATTTCTCCCTGCATCTGTTTCTCTTGCTCCTCTTTTCTGTCGCCGCCATTCCCTCCTCGCTCTTTCACGCAAGGATGGGAAGACACATGGGCAAGAAAACGTGGACCAACGTGTTGCTGACGATTTCAGAAAGGAAGTGAGATCCCACGTATAGTTGGCTTTCGTCCCCAATGAAATTCCGATTTGTCTCTTATACGGACAATTTTTTGGTTCTCTGGCTATATCTGTATATGGGTATTTACAACACAAGCAATTTACCGGGCTCCCCATCTTGGATCGAGACATAAGTAATTCGGAAACTCACCATTGGCGTAGAGCAGCTGGAGTCTGTACTGAATCCCGTTGTTGGTTTTTTGACCCTCGGATTCCTGAAATTTCACGAATCGTGTATACTGAGTCGAATAATAATGAGGAACTGAAGACATGCAGAGACCATGTCTATGGTGTTTGATGATATTTGCACTCACGTACAAAATATATAAATTTTATTCTTTATTAACAATAATCTCGATGATGATTAAATAATGATTAAAATGATGATACAATAATGATACATTTTTTTTTATCGAAACACTTTAGCAACAAAAAACTTAGGAAGTGCAAACTCATTTTTATACTTTAATAATTGATGTTTCAATAGAGATATTTGGTATATGTTTGAATGGACGAAAAAATAAAATTAAAATAAAATTCCAAACGATTTTTCAATCATTCGATTGATTCTTTCGAAATGATTAATTCCATTGAATCTAGGTTTTCGTGATATCACAGTAGCCTAACCCCTTAAAGTTATATCGTTTTTTCAATTTCGAAGAACCTTTGAAACTGATAAATAAAAATAAAATTTCAAACGATTTTTCAATAATTCGATTGATTCTTTCGAAATGATTATTTTTATAGAATCTAGATTTTCGTGACATCATAGTAGCCTAACCCCTTAAAGTTATATCGTTTTTGCAGCTTCGGAGAACGTATTACCTCTGAAACTAAAAAAAAAAAGTCGAACGAACGGTTCCGCCTTAACAGAATTTCGACGAACGGATTACGGTCGATTAGACGTAAAAGGGGGGCTTTTAATTAATAGTATTGCAAAGTAATGTCGAAGCGTGCGCGTATAGGTTTTACATCTAGATACGTATGCAACATGTTTGCTCCATCTCACGCTAATTATTAATTTCTTGATGCGTCGGTATAAGAGTAAATTGCGACTACATATATCCGTATATATCGTGCAGTCCTGTATAGCGTGCCGTGCATAATTATCGGATGGCTCGCCGTTGACGAGTCATGCGCGTGTTGCATCGCGCCATATGCCTGACGGCCCTGGGCTAATGCGTTTTTAGCTACGTACATATTCCACCATCGCCTATCTATTCGCTTTATTTTCCATTCCCGAATGGCCTTAAACTCAGTGGACCGTATTTTCGGTTGCTCGACAGGAATCGATATTTCTTTAATGGACAATCGTCTGATCGCGACATTCAAAAAGACTCGATCGATAATTTTCCCAAACGGAATCTAATGGAATTCAATATTCGAAGTGCTTCGAAATAAATATTCGAAAGGCATCTGGATTTTACGTACTGTTCATCAAACTTGACTAGTCCAGTAAAAAATGGGTAAGAGAGTCTGGGCAGCTAGGTTTGGAGTTCTTGAGCGAACCATCACGATGAAGGACGCTGATATAATAGATCAAAACTTCCAAGATAACCTAGGACTTCTGATAACGAAATTAGAGTTGGACGATCATCGTCGTTGTTGTCGGAAATGAAACGGTATTAACCCATTAAAGACCAGCGTTGCCATGTGGCAACGTGAGTAGTCAATTTAATTTACCGATCATTCATAAAAAACTACAAACCTAGCGTTGCCATATGGCAACAGTGTAAAACTCAAAGTTGGGAGATTTTTAACTTTTTTTGTCATCGTTATATTAACTGGTCATCATTTAACCCAAATATAAAGATAAAAACAGAAAATTTGAATTTCAAAAACTCAGTGCCTAACGGGTTAAGAAAAAGTGTACGAAAGTATTAGCTCATCAATGACTAAAGCTAAGGTGATAAGCGTTTGTAAGCAAGTTGGGAAAAGCTCCAAAAGTAGATATCAGCATGGACATTGAATGAACCTCTTTTTAAAACCCACCCCAAGTCCTCTTCCCCAATTGATTCGAGAAACACGACCTCCCTGTGATTGTACCTCGACTAGATAGACGTCAGACACCGGGTAGCCCACTCTCCCGAATCCCTTCTGACGGAGAATCACCCCCGCGGTTCTGGGGCTGCCAGGGGTTGATGTATGTCTGCGGTGCATGACCCTAATTAATAGGGAGGCCACGCGATGCAACTGTCCAGCTCTGTGAATTATACCTACACAGGTATGTGTGCGCAAATGTTACGCTGAAGGTACTGTATGCTGGATGTGGACGAGAGAGAGAACAAGAGAAAGGGATAGAGAGAGATAGAGAGAGGGTGGATCAGAGCTGGAGAATCGTGACACGAGCACGAGAATTGTCAAGGTGTGAGGAAGCAGCTAACACACGTTTAGCCAAGAACATACACGACCTGGCGTGAACATATCCATTTATGGGTGCCCCCCCATGTGGGTTTGTGCGAAAGCACATATTCCTGGCCCACTCAAACGTCTGATTCTACCTATGTGTAGATCGTATGATGTAAACACTAGCCACGTGGTGCCACGTTTAATTAGTTAAGTAGGCTGACCTATACGTTCAACTAGGCGGTTTGCTCGAAGTGGGATTGAGCTTAGACCTCTCCACGTGGTATCAAACTATACTGCTGTGTATTCCCAACGAAATTTGATAAGGTTGCCACGTTACATGAACCGTATGAAACGAGAATTCGCCCTTTCACCCTCGCACGGTACATTATCGGCTTCTCCGAGATTTATGACCGAATGATTTATCAGCACGAGTGAGTCGTGTTCATGCCGAACCTGAAATATCGCTAGATAGAGGCCTGTTACAAGTGCCCTATCCTGTCGATTCTACATCCTTCGTATATGTATATGTGCTCAATGTGAGATGTATGAGTATTTGTAGAAATATGTTTGCTCGTGAGTTTGTTTGGGTTACCTATACAAAGAGCACAAATTTTCAGGATTTAATTAAGAGACTCGCAGATTGAAGATTTGTCGATTAGAATATTCAAAATTATAGTCGGCAAAGTAATGTAAATGGAAGTTGAGGAAAGCTTCGCAATACCTGAGTTCAAATATTTTCGTATAAGAAGGGAACTAACAATCGAAGCTATGCAAATATTTATTTGTTTAAGTATATCATTTGAAAATGCTTATTATTTATTTGGAAAAAGTAGTGAATAGCCATTTAATTGAAAATTAATTAAAAAAGAATTAATTTGCATTGGAATCTATTCATTCCCTCGAATAGATAAATATTTTTTTAACCTTTTTTTTTTATCTTTCTATAAGCCTTTTAATCTTTCTCTTAACTGCTTCAATAAATAATATTCTTTCTTCAAATTTTGTACACCTCTTACTTTGTTCACATATACATAAACACCAAACAATTTTATAACTTTATTTGCGCCATTGAAATCAGTTTTTTTTTCATAAAATTCCGATTTTGGAACCGTCACAGTAATTGGCGCCTTAATTCATTCAAGTTTCTTGGTAATACGATCTTCGAGCTGTAATTAGCATATATAAAAATTAGCAGAATATATAAAGTGAGAGAAAGAAGATCGATCGGATCGATCGCCGATTTTGTGATTCCCCAATGGTCAGCCCGTATAACTTTCTTATAAAAGAGAACGATCCTCCAGAGTCCTTTTTCACCTCGCACATGCATATTTCTCTTCCCATGAATTTCAAATAAATCGGTGCCGATTAAATCGATCTTGACGTCGTACATACGTAAGTATTAATCGTAAATACGTAATGTATACATGATTGATTACACACTTGACTCACTTGATCCTTCTCCACGAAACCGATGAAGGCAGTTCTCTCGATTTCGATCGGTTGACCGACCCTGTCGTAAAGGGCGATCACGAAGTGAAAGAAATTGCTCTTTCTCAGATTGCCCGGCGGTTGTTTCTCAAAGTGTGCCTTCGCAATTCCAACTCTGAAACAAAAAAGCCACGGAATTCGACCTGTTATAAAACATTTTTCAATCGGTGAATTTTGTTCATTACGTCATTTCTAAAAGAGAATATTCATTAACCTCCAAATCCTGATACTTTTAACAAATTAATTTCCATTAAAAAGCAACGAAAAATTAATTATTTTTCATCGAATATTTCTCGTCAATTTTTGACATTGAAAATTCCTTCAATGTTTGTTCATATTTTTATTGGACATTTGCGATTACAAAACAAAAAAGGAAATTCACCATTTATTTTTCCATTTCTTCCGAACATACTATTGAGTCTTTGGCGATGCTCCAGTTTTGGGAAAGTGGTAGGTGGACCGAAAAGACAAATGTGGTCAGGAGAGGGTTCTCTGACCCTCCAAGGGGAGAAAACCGAGCTCAGGTGTGACCGGACTCCTTAAAATCCCATTAAGGGCTCATGTGTACAGATTAGGGCAGGACCAACACCGGACACTTCTGTATACCACTATCTTTGAGTAATGATAACCCTAAATCGCCAAAATCTGCTCCATCGATCTTTTCAAGTTGAAAAGTAGACTCAAGATTTTTGTTGCCCTCATTGTGTAAAGTTTACGATTTTCCATTTTTAGGGTTCCGTAGCCAAATGGCAAAAACGGAACCTTATAGATTCGTCATGGTCTGTCTGTCTGTCCGTCCGTATGTCACAACCACTTTTTTCCGAAACTATAAGAGCTATACTGTTGAAACTTGGTGAGTAGATGTATAGCGTGAACCGATATTTAAGGGGGTCCCCCATACTTAAAACTGAAACTCAAAATTTTTTTTTTTATCAAACCCATACGTGTGAGGTATCTATGGATAGGTCTTTAAAAATGATATTGAAGTTTTTCGCATAATTTTTTTCGAAACTGAATAGTTTGCGCGAGAGACGCTTCCAAAGTGGTAAAATGGGTGTCCCCCCCCCCCCCTGTAACTTCTAAAATAAGAGAATGATAAAATTAAAAAAAATATATGATGCATATAAATATATAATACTATGCAAACTTCCACCGAAAATTCGTTTGAACGAGATCTTGTAAGGAGTTTTTTTTAATACGTCATAAATCGTAATCGTAAATAATGTATATAATGGGTTATACTCTTTATATACATTATTTAAAGACCCTTAACGAAAACGAAAACTGCGTATTCTACCCATCACTGGGACAGTTTTTTTAAAACATCGATCTTTTATGTTATGTTATCTATTTTTATATTATGTTACTTGCTGCTACGGAACCCTTCATGGGCGAGCCTGACTCGCACTTGGCCGATTTTTTTCTTCACTGATCGAAAAGGGGCTGGGCTAACATTGAGGATGTTTTTAACTACGAAAATACTATTTTTGATAGTGATCGTTAAATAAAGCGAGGAAACGCATGTGCAGAGCCGCAAATGTTTCGGGAATTTTGGGGGAAAGTCTCTCAACGCCTGAGGATATTTCCGGGGTTGTAGTAAGAACACGAGGCTAGAGATTCCCGTGAATCTCTTGGGACCGGGCATCCCTCAACTTCGAGATCTCCGTATTACCCCGGGAACTCTACCTTCGCCTTTGGAGGCGGTTCTTATATGCAGTTGTTCGACCATCCATACAGCCAATCCGTATATACGAGCTTATACACGTGTACACATTTATACAAACATTCTGGATGGAAGAGACGACGTGCAGTCGTGTACAAAATACGAGAGCAAGAAAAACCTCGAAAGACGCTTCTTAACCGGAAAACAATTTGGCGACAATATTTCAAGCTGTCAAAATAGCGTTGGTAGAAACCCATGGGAGTCTTTTGGTCAGTACCTCTCCATTCCGTTTCTTCTATAACTGTACACATCGTAGATTCTCGTTTTTATGTCACACACGAACGTACCTGATTAGTTGAGCTATGAGCGAACGAACAACTAAATTTCTGAAGGAAACACGTCTAAATCGTTGTCACGAGATGATCTTGACTATAATGATTTTCCTCTTCCTTGAAGTACCGAAAAGAACATTTAAATTCTTTTTCGATGATTGAAGCAGTCCCAAAAAGCTCTAGTTTTAACGACTATTATCTATTTTTAAAAAAGAACACCGTTTTATTTTGTTTTCTATGGGGTGAACGAAATCATCCGTACTCCGTTGAGCACCACATTTAAAGTTTCGCGAAATCCTTCATAACTGATTCAATTATTAAATTTTTTTAAAAACAGTATTCTTTTTATTGGGAATAATTCCCATCATTATGTCCACTTGTTGGAAATTATTTTTTTTATAACTCTAATATTAGGTCTTTCATTAGCCCCAATTCGTGAGAAAATTTGCGTAAATTTTAGTACATTTTTCTAAAATGAGTGAATTGTTCAATTGCCTCAGTTAATTTTTCAAAAAATCCATTTTTCGCTTTCGGTTTGTAGTTCAAAGGCTATTGTATATAAATATCACGTAAAAAATCGCCATATCGAAAAAGTTTTGGGGTATTCTTATTATTCTATTTCTTTACTCACTCACTCTTTACTCTTTACGCACTTTCTTCACTCTCAACTGAAAAATTGATGTTATTACAATGAAAAAATGCAGTCAAAATTTGTTCGAAAATAAGCTGTTTCGAAATCCAAAATAAATGTTTCCAAACACCAATGCTTTCAAATCCTGAAGGACTGTTATCCGATAATATTGAATCCCTGAAAGTCCCTGGAAGTTTCCATTTGCCACTGCGTCACCCTTTTCTTATCATTTTGAAAACACCGAAGATGTTAAAGATTTTCCATATCCCTTCGTCATCTAAAAAATCTTGGCCAAACGTTCAAAACCTACGAAAGAATTCGTCGTCCCGGATAATCAATCAATTTCCGGTGCATAATACGTTCCACCCTGTCGAAAAGTTCTGTATCGTCCGGATGTACGCGTTTGTGCATATTTAGCGTATATCGTACTCCAGGGAATCCGGTCCTTGTATATTACAGTGTATAAACGTGTATCGCTTTCAATTCGCGTTTGCGAACGTTGGACGATCGAAAGGCGGCTGGGGGGGGGGGATGTTCGATGAGGATCGGAGGGTAGAAACGAATCGGAGGACTTTTCCCTGTGACGTTCGGCGGTTAAAAATCCGCGGAGCATAGAAATTGCATTATCGCGGGGGCGTGCGGCGACGATAAACCAAAGCCACAGTGGTGGGAAGCGGAAAGAGGGGAGGGGGAGGGCGAAGAGGGAAACATTGTCTATACGAGAAGGCCCGTGTATGAACGCACATACGTGTACGGAGTGACAAGAGGAAACCTGGAAAATGCCGGATGGAGCGTGAGTTTTAAGGGGAGCGGAGAGAAAACCATGATAGCTGGTCGGCAAAGCTTTCCGAGCGGAAAACTGAATCGACTGGCTCGAAAATGAATAGCGGCAGTTTTGCAGCACATTTGCGAAATAAATGATGGTATCGGCGGTGCGTTTGTCACGCCAGGATTCGGTGAGGGCTTGGGTGGGATATGCCGATCGCTCGACCAATCCCTCCCCACCCCTTAAACCCCCAAACGAAGGGTGTGTTGCAGGGGGTTGAAACGGGAGAAAGAGACTGCGTACGCGAAACGGTGAAGTGAAATGGAGAGAGAGAGAGAGAGAGAGAGAGAGAAAGAGTATGACCATCGAGGGTCGAGAACTGTGCACATTTGCGGACGAATAGGGTCGAGGGAGGTGGTTGAAACAAGGGATGAAACCAGCAGTTCTCCCGCGTAACCGTGAACACATTCAGGGGGAGTGCGACGGGGATTGGAGTTGCAAGAGGACACCAATGGGAGTTGGGGGTGATGTACTGCCCGTGTCGATAATTATCGGTGGCTGATTAACCGGCCGCTGGTTCGCGCCCCATAACTCTCGACGTCCGATTATTTTGCACCGTTTGCCATGCACCAATTCCTATAACGTAGTTACCCAGCTCTTCGTCCAGTAAGGGAGTGTGGATGGGTTTTGTGAGTAGCCTAAAATCCTAACCGAAAATCAAAAGGTTGTTGCTATACAGTCCCAAAAGGTATTGGCTCCAGTCAATGAGGCAGAAGTTCAGACGAATCTGGGATTTTCTACGAAACTACAATTCACAAATTATCCAGGTTTCCAACCAATCCAGCTGAAAGGTCCGGTTGCATCTAGATGTTTTCAAAATTACGTGTTTGGCTCTTCCATATCTTTCTTTGTCAGCGCAGCTTTTGGGAGCTCGTTTGAGGGAAAGATCGAGGCAAATCCGTTAGCCTCAGAGAGTCAGGCTCCGCGACGTGATCTCGTTTACTCCGCGTCGTTGATTACCGCGAACACAAAGAATATCACCCGCCCTCTCTCCCTCTCTCTCTCTCTCTCTCTCTCCGAGCTTGATATTAAAATTGGTTTGTCTACTTGAAATTGGATAAACCGGAGGGAGCTAACAACCGTGCTACCTTGCAATACCGTTACTCCTGTAATGAGATATACGTAGGCGCGTGCGCGTGTGCGAAACCCCGGAAAACGAGAGGTAGGGAAGAGAGTGAGAATTCTATCGTACCTGTGCTCGGGAGGACCTCCACTCCAGGGCAGTCGAAATTGGTACCGGAGTCGAGAGCAAGACAGCATTTGGATTTGGAAAAGGGATAAAAGGGATAACCAGGGAGCGAAGTAGAATTTTGTGTGTACGAATGAGCGAACAAGCGAGAAGAGAAAGAGAGAAAGAGAGAAAGAGAGAGAGAGACGGAGAGAGAAAGCAGAATGGGCCAGTGAGGCAGTTTAGCAGCCTGGAATAATTATAATCACGCGGCAGGAGAGCACTTCCCGCCAATATTCCTCTATTAAGCGGCTATTTTTCGCGTCATTTCGTTCTTCCCGCATTCGGGGCTTCCAGGACTCTATCAGACTCGCTTCTCTCGCCCCCCCTATCAGCGAGGGCGATGCGAACCTAACCAACCTCCATTCTACCCTCCTATACACCGTTGCAGTTATCGTTTTCTGCTTGTTCTCACATGCGACCATTTTCGGTACTTTGCCATACAAAACTACCCCCTCCTCCTCCCAATCCACCCACATCCCCCCCAACCTACCATTGCATTTACCGTGTAAGCCAAACTCATGTTTCACTCCGAGTATACGTCTCGTGTACACGCGACCCCGGCAACGCACACGTTGTTTCCAGTTTCGTTATGAAACTCTGTACACCAACCCCTGGGCACCCCCGATGCCCCTTCACGGTTTTCCCGGATGCGGAGGTGATAATTACATGGCCGATCCGCGTTTATCGTATAATTTGCCATGTGCACGGTTTTCATAGCCGATAACGATATTCACCGTCTGATACGTCCTCGTTCTAGTCTGGAACGTTTCTATATATTATAAATGTGGAAAGTGAAGAAGAGGGAGGGGGGAGGTGGTGGTTGTTTCGAGGACGGTTCGTCACCTGTTTTTAAATAGAGTTTACTTTGGGCTGAAAAGTCCTGGGTGTTCTTTGAAACGCTTGGGTGACTTTGGGGACGTTTGGATGAGTTTCCAGTGGATGTGGACAATTAGCTCTAGGAGTCATTGAAGAATCGTCCAAATGACCTGGGATTTGTTTACAGATAGGTGTACACGGGATAACAAAAATTTTGTCGATTTTTCTTATTGTGTTTTCTCTGGGGTGGCTCTGCTAATGTCACCCATTTCCTATCCGTTCGTGCACCCATTTTCAAAGTTCATTGTTACATCGATGCTCTGTGGAACATCCGATGGATATGTACAAGCGTAGTCGGCAATTCGTGTTTATGGAGGACCAGGGATATACAATTTTCATTAGGAGAAAACGAAATAGTACGAAAAAGCTAGGTACTAGAAATGTACAATGATTGTTGGCTTCATTCCTTGATGTTCGACTATTCCAGTGTTGTTGTTTTTTAAATTCTTATTCTTTATCATTATGGAAATGTTGTTCTCTTTTTTCGTGGATCGGTGAATAAAAGTCGTAAAAAAAGATATGGTTTTTTGAGCTTGAATCTTTGAAATACAGTTTCGGAAAAATAAATTTAAAAAGGAAACGTTTTTGTTACAGTCCAATAATGCAGATTGCAACATAGTGATGGAGTTGAAGTTTTCGTTGCTGGAATGCCACGAATATTTGTCCATTGTCCATTGTTCATTATTATTCAAAAAATTTTTATTTTTCATAGAACGCTATATAAAAATCCAAATAACTTTTACTTGGTTTTTGTGGTTCAAATCTGTGAAAGACAACTTTGACAGAGCCTAAAATGATGTTTTTTTTGCATATCCCTTAGCAAACTTCACCTTCGTATTTCCTAGGATACCTGAATAGGTGGGATTGACTTTTTGAAGCTACGTTTCCGGTCAGTTCGATAACCGAGTCGCGGTAGCAAGGGTTGAGGGCTACGAGAAAAAGAACGCGCTCGAGAGAGAAGGAGTGACCATTCACGCGTTCTGAATTATGCCCCGATGCATGCACAGTCCCTTTCGAGCATAAAGGCATTTAGAATACCCTGGATGTTTGTATATTTACATGCGGATATGGAGAACTGGCAGCGCGCAGTTGCGTTTATACAGCAATCGCTAGAGCGCCGAATTACAATAAATCCGTGGGTAATGCACGAGAGTGTCGGTTTAGTTATTACGGGAGTTGGTTGGTAAAGCTCGCAAAGGGGGCTGCGGTACTATACAACCCGGGCAGTTGCAATAACTGCGACTAAAGCTGGATAGCGTTTACCAATCTCGCTTTCAAACCTTGCGCGATAACTCGCAAATTCATAATTTATCCCGGGACTGTTAATGAGCAATTTGTAATGCATTCGGCTCCATGTTTCCACAGGAAATACGTTTAGCGGGCTGAATTTTCTCGCCGGCTAAAATATATTAATCCACTATGTACCACTACCCACTCTGGAGAACGAACTACAATAATTTTCCACTTTTTTCATCGCGCCAAAACTTTAGGACAAATTTCTAGAAAGTTCAGATTTTTTATTAATTGTTTTTTGTAAATGTTTTTCAACCCCTTAGGGAATGAGTTTTTCGAAAGTATTAGACATTCTAATAGACAATAATCTGAAGAACAATTTTTACACTATTAAATTTAAAAAACGCCGGATTTTAGGTAAAAAATCCCACTCCCGATTTTACCCCCTTAAGGGTTCTTAATTCTCAATAAAAACCTAGCTTTAATTTCACTCAATATTGAAGTCAAGAAATTACAATATTTTCACACAAGCATACTATCTCTATATTACCCGCTTAAAAGGAAGATTTCGGAAAATATTTTCTGCGTCAAGAGTTTTCTGACAGTTTCGAGCTTGCAAGCAGCGAAGAACGATTTCGCGAGCGTACTGAGCTGCGAACCCTCGAGTCTTCTCTATAACTCTCTGACTTAGGAACGTCGGCCAAAAGCTGTTGTTTCTTTACACACCTTTAAAATCTTTCATCCCCTTCCCACCCCTTTTCTATCGGGGTCGTTTTCTCGATAGGATGCGCTCTCTGATGTTTCACCTGAGAAAGAAAGTTCGAGGAAAAACCTTCGCTCTTTCGAATCCCCTTAAGTGGTAGGTTACAACTTTGCGCCTACAAGAGATCCACCATGGTTCAAAGAAAAATTCTTCCTGAATCGTCTGTCCAACTTTTGGGACCAGTTTGGAAGTCCATTTAAAAAATACCACAATTGTGTGGATCAAGAAATTGAAATCGATCAAATGTATAGATCGATAATCGTTTTTTCATATCACTGGATTTATCAGGATCACGTTATCATTGTTATCTTTTGAGCAAATAGAATGTACAGATATATGCCATAAGCTACCAAATCTGATTCCATTTTGATACAGTGGGAAAAATGCCAGCTTTCGGTTGTAGGGATTTAAAGGGACCTGAACTTGCCAAAGAGACTGTCTGATAGAAAATGGTATCAGCAAAGAGCGCTAAAATTCTCAATTACATTAATTCGATTCCGGTTTCAGTTGGTCCCTGGCGTGTAACGGGATACCCCAGTGTGAAAGGTTAGTTAAAGGGAACCGCTATTGGATTAAAGGGCCGTGAGTTTGCCGGTAGGAACACACATACAGCACTTCTCTATCCCTCTTACTCTCCGTATCCACCTGTCTCTATCAGCAACCGTGCAATGGTGGGTTTACCTTCGGCTGGCGCTCTACTCGCTCACCCAGTTCACCACCCCCGGTTCGCTCTCCCGTATCTGCACCTTCCGTCGTTTGCACGTCGTACAAATCCGTTAAGCGTGGCTGCAATAAACTGCGAGTTTATTGTTCACCGGCGTGACTTCGTGTGTCAGATACCGTACTACTCGCGTACCAAGTTCTGTTCTCGGATGGTAGGAAAATATGGAACACTGGATGGGTGTCGAGTACTTTGGTCACAGACATTCTGTTCATTCATTCTGAAGACATTCGGTAAAACTTGGGCATTCTGGTAACACAGTTCCTTACTGTTGGAATAATTGTAATGAAAATGAGGGATTGAGTACTTTTACTAGTGATGACAATACTGATGAAGACGTTCTTTAAGAACTGGCTGAGACAATCTGGTTTAAGTCTTCAGAATGGTGCAGTAATTCCTTGATATAGGAATTATGATCTATGTCTTCGGTTACTTTAAACCTGGTCATTTAAAAATTAACTCTACAGCTGGAAGTAATAATCGACTGTGAAAGGGAGCCTAGAAGCAAATAGGAACGTATACAAATAAGTGTCCAGTCCGCAAAGTCATCACGAGGAGTTTGTTTACTCATGCTGTAGAGATGATTTCCAGCTTATGGGAAGTAACCCAGGTCTTTGTTACTGGAATGCTTGTAATGGAAACGTGTCATTGGTTACTTCTGTTTGTGGTGACGTATAAAGATGTTCGTTGAAAGGATCAACATCAGGGAGAACGTTAGAATCTGATTGCTACAAGTACTCAGAGTCTTTGGATGTTGGATTCTACGAATGACGATTTATATCCTCAACTAGATCGATTCCCGTCGTTTCAGTAATGTCTAGAGTTGATTCAAGAGACGCCTAGGAGAGCGATCCGACGGCTCGTGAAAAATAGCCATTCCGAGTGATCAATGAAGGCTATGATAGCATTAATCCGACACATTTGAACTGTATACTCACGAGGCATTGTCAGCAAGTGCTGGTTGGGGCCAAGCACGTGGTACCGGTTCCTCCTTGAGGATTTGGCGCATATCCTGAGGCGCGAAAACAAGAGGTGCCCTTGGATGATGATGAGGCGGTGGTGGTGGTGGTGCAACCCCTGCGCTGTACAACTTTCGACCCCAGTGTCCCTCGAGTTCGACGGGACTGCCGCCACCGCCGGTTGCACCGGTTCCACCGCCGGCACCGAGACCCAGCCATGGTGACCCCCCAGCACCCACGATAGTGGAGCTGGGCAGGAGACCGCTCCACTCGTCGGAACGCGTGGTGAGGCCGTAAGGACCCTCCTGGGGCAACAGGCTTCGTCCTTCTGACCGCTGCTGCCACCAGCAAACCGATTCCCGCGAATAGTCTCCCACTGTCGTTTCACGGCTACCAGTCTAAGTCGATTCGCCCACGCGCGTTTAGTGACATCTGTTGTTTATGAAGAATTCAACAACACCCGGCGTACTTCGATAACAAGTGGTAGCTTTGAATCTGGTAGCTCCTGACACCTGGCGGACGCGTTTGATTCTTTCTCAAGGTCGTGCATCTATCGACGTCGACATCAATGGACTTCGATACGCTCTTCGTCCTTCACCCAAGCAACCTCAACGAATATAACACAATAGAGCATACACGATCACTGTTTCTATCCACCCAGTCTTCCGTCAAATGTTCCTCGGAAGATTTGCCGCTGTCTTCCAAAACAAACTAGTCTAGACCACTGTAACACACGAGTCACTTGTCCGTCCTACGTTTTTGAGCTTCAAACACTGCCCGATGTAAACAAACACCCGGTCATTACACTCACGCACAGATGAAAATCCTTCGAAGAAAGTGACCCGTAGGGTTACGACTCGAAAACCCACATTCACCAAGGTCATTGGAGGTACTGAAGAAGAATATCTCTCCACGAAACAAACAGCGGTCTTCCGTTTACTCTTCTAACCGTCTGCCTGATCCCCACGAGAGACACGTCGTCCCTTCTTGCGTCCCTCTTCGACAACAAGCTTCTTGACGACTGCTGCGCCAAGAATCTCCAGGATGATTCTACCAAGGTGACACTCGAGTGTCGTTAGCTTTATGCCGGATGAAGACGATGCCTCGTAACCGTCTTGTTGTCCCGTGATCGTGTACCGCAACTCTCCTATTCAGGTACCCGCGTTAACACTCGACTGTCGTATTCGTTGATGCCAACAACCAGGATAGAACCAGCGGTCGAGAGGGAGATAGAAATAGTGATTTCTAGTTGTGAGGAGGTCCTGCCAAGTCCCCAGCCGCGCGTTGCTTCCCGTTACGGCGCCGCTTGTCGAATGTGTCACGGCCAGCCAGAACGGCGTGCACGGGAGTCCCACGGGGTCAGAAATCTGTACAATGGGCGTCACTGAATAGTTGTTCGCGCAGCATCCCAGTACCGTGTCGCGACGACCCGGTTACGACCACTGACTACCTAACCAATGGGAATCAAGAAAACCGACCAATCCTCGCTGTGGGCTGAACACCCGTCGACGCCCCAACTTGACTTCGAGGACGGTGGCGCCGGAACGGACACATCATGAGACTCTCACTACGGCTACAGCCGCTTCGATGTTTGGACGCTCCACGTCAATCGTCCGTAAAAATCATCGCGATCTCACTATTGTAATACGATTTTCCAACTTTTTCACGATTTTTACCTATTCGGAATCATGACTTGATGGAATCCTTACCGTTTCGAATGTTTCTGACAATTATGCTGTTTGAAGTTTTTTTTTGAAAAATCAATAAAGACAGGACTATTCTTTCTAATTTCAGACATCGATGAGGACTTCTTTTGGTTATAAAGATTTATTTTTGATAAGGAGATTACCATATTTTTGAACATAGACATCTTCTACAGACTTCTATCAGGTTTTTATTAAGAAAAAAGCTACAATTTCTTGGAAACCCGTTTAGAAATCTCAGCTATTTATTTGATTTTGTTTGGGTTACGATGATTCATTCCCGATCTAAGATTGTTACGACTTCAGTCAAAATGCTTCCATGAGAATACAATACGGAAAAAAAAAATTGAAGATCCATTCCAATACCTCAACCGTTTCTGTAGCTCTGTTTGGGTTCAAATCATACTCTTTTGATCAAACATTACCATTTTTTGGTAATACGATTTTTCCATAAAGATTTTACATGGAAAAAGTATTTCTGTTACGCATTCGAAGAATATAAGCCATATGAATAATTCCATTGTTTACATGATTAAAGGACATCAAAACTTGGTCCAATATTCGGTCTAGATGATGATAGACCTGACTCACAGAATCAATCAATCATATCGATACTTTTCCAACTTCCGAACGATCATATACGGAATCCAACTTGTTCACTCACTAGATGTTTATCACCTAGTAGAATATATGAGTGCAAGGTGTGTTTCTACCTTGTTCTATATTCGGTGAACGTTTTTTTCTTTCTTTTTGCAGCGATGATCGTGCGAAGTCGCGAGTCAACGAAGTAGACGAGGGCATCGATGTTGCGTTTTCTTGTCTCGGAGACTACAGAGAGACTTACGACTGGCTAGGTGTGTCACGTATCCCGTCGAAACACCTCGCGTCTTCGTACCCAACTAGCACCTAGTCTGTCTTACTTTTTACCTCGACGGTAATCAACTACCAGGAATTCCCTTGATCTCTCCCCCAGGACGTCGAGACTCAGCTCGCTGATCATTGGCAACGAAAAAGGCACCAGATTCTCTTCACCGCGTAAACACGATATTCGATCGGAGATTTTTGTTCCTCTCTTTCACTGAGCAACATTTTACAGCGATGCTTTCATTTTTTGGAAAGTCCCTTTCGATACATATACCTCGTAATGGAATTTGCTCGGTGTGTCATCTATTCGTGTCAAGAATTATCAGGAGATAACCGTTTTTGGTAAAAGGTTGGTTTTAGGTGTTGAGTCTCCTTGGAAGATCGTTAGTGACTACGAACGTGGAATAAACTAATTCTCACGAAAGCAGACATAGTTTTTCATTCGATTCGTCAATTCCTCTCTTGATTCCTCGAAGTACAAAGGGTTCTGATAATCATTCGGTAACCCAAACAAACCTAAACATACCCAGGTGAAGCGTGCATCTCTCGTTTGTAGTCGTGTACAGTCGTAAATTAGTTTTTAGCTCCCTGACTCATGAATAAAGGACTTCGAGGCTACGTACAATGCAATGCTTCGAGAATATTGATTCGATGACATCGAGGTTGCTTGCCACCTGGTGTACATGGATATATATATATATATATATGTATACAGAGAGAGAGAAAAGAAAAATGAGAGAAAGTGTGTGTGTAACCAAGTTAAGCATTTTTCTTTTTCCTGGGTATAAATGCGTACGTTGGAAGAGTGTTCAATGCTTATAACTCCGTAGGAAGTGATCTCGATGCTCTGCGGAGTCTGCCGCAGTACCACCAACCGAGAAATTGGTGCTGGCGAGAAGTTTGTTTTTTTTTTATCCTAGGAAGCTCTTCGTACCATCTCAATAAAAATGCTAAAAGGGCACGAGCTTGGGACAGCGACGTAGGCCAATAAATCTTCCGGCTGACTCCTCAGAGCCGAAAAAAAGTAATTATAGAATTTGTTTGAATAAATTTATTGTATAGCTGTGGGGTTGACGCTTACAATCGGAAGTTCAGGGCGTGGAGGAGGAAACGATCAGCAGTGTCTCTCAGACAGCATTAATAAGTCAAAGTGGCGAACGAGATAAGTGGGAAAAGTCTCACTTGAAACTTTATGAGAAGCTTTAACGACTCAGAGAACCCCTGATAATCTTGGAGTCCCGTAGCTCGGAGTCTATCAAGTAGAGATAATGCGTTTTGCGCCGGGTAATTTGACTCTTCTTTCCTTACTCTTTGCCCGAGTCTATATCTACCTGAGGAAAAAAAAACATATTGGACGCCAAAGAAAAATCCTAGGTATTCCAAAGCGGATTTTTTCGAAAGAAAATAATAAAGTTTCATTACATTACCAAATATTTAATATTCAATCGTAAAACCATTTCTAGTTTATCAGAAAAAAAGAGTATTTTTTTATTAAATTTATATCCATCCCAAAGATAAATTTGTTTTTTCACGTGAAAGAGTTAAATCCAATTTTAAGGTTATATATAACAATTTAATTATAGATTTATCGCTAATGATTTGAAAGTATTTACTATTACAGCTAGTTTTCGTTTTCTACAAGTCCACCGTGATTCTGGAAGTGACTGACATCCCGCTCAACAAAATAGTATTTCAACCCTACCAGGGTAAGACCCTCGATAAATTGATTACCCTCCCACGAAAGCAGTACCTTTTTTTCTGTCGATTTGGCAGCGTTGTAGTATTTGAGTCCGTGCTGCAATCTACCTTTGGATTTCTCCATCAGTTGGTCGGAGAGTCCCGTGATTCATGAACTCTCCGGTCTACCCAACGCCCCGTAACATTGCAGCCTTATGGCAGAGAAGAGCTTTCAGTTGCCAGGGGTTGAAACGACGGCCATTTAAAACGAGACGACGAGGAGAGTGTCATCAAAGTGACAGTCTTCATCGTAGACGCAAATATGGTCCAACTGTCATACATTTTCCTTGAAATAACAAGTCTTCGCTGCATTCGTGTCCATCAATAGAAGACAATATTTTCGCAGGGATACTGAAGGACGTACTGCAAACGAAATGTCATTCAACTGGGTATTATTTTTATGGAATTCCAAGCAGAAGGTACCAGTCAGAAATGCTCCACTGGCTTGGTAAACGTTCGTTAAACATTCCCTTAATCCAATCCACAATAAACACCCCACATATCAAGACTCTCCGGCGGTAAATGTCCCAATGATGTCAAATGAACATCGTAACCCAGTCGACGACCGAAATCCAATTACTATCGAAGGGGATCTCAGTGAGCTGGTATTGTACACTGGACTAAGCTTGTGGTAATCAGAAAGCCGGATCCCGTGGCAAGGTAGTGTTACTGTGATGCTGAATCAAACACAGCTTTTAAGCCTATTACGCTGGGGAACCGCACGATAATATTCGGATTCCGGTATTTCTGTTTGTCGTTACTATCCAACGTGATGCCTGCATATGTTAGATGAAAGACGTAAGCTTCAGGTGGCTCTCTTCATCCCTTTAAAAAAAAAAAACTTCCAGCCAACTTCCACTCAGTTTTCAGCTTTTCAGCATTTTTTTTACGACAGAGAAAACCCGGATTATGGGTACACAAATCCAATGCAACCGAAAGGTTTCAGTTGCCATTGCATTCAATTTTCAAACTGGAATATTCGACTCCGAAATATACACTCGTGATAACACGAGGAGTTTTAAAGTAGACGAGCATGTCAGAATACACAGCAACCTGCACTTGTCCTATTGTAACATTATCGGTAGTTGAACCCCTCTACGGTACTGTACATCTCTGCCCAAAGATGAGCGGATGGAGGTTCAGAATTGTACATACAGTGCTTGCATCCGCCGGCCGGTAAACATTTGGTACGACAATACTGCTGATCAGCGCATTGGTGCTCGATTATAATGATAATAGGGAGATGGGCTGGTTAGAAAGGGCGCGAGGGCTAGGGGTGCTTCTAACGGAGGGGTGCTTTTGCTCTCCCATGCTACCCTGCTAGGCACATCTACATTGATCCCTGCGTGTGTATGTACCCACAGTGGACCAAGTTACCTTACCCAGATGTTTTGCAAAATGAGGCTTTTCTTCAGACCTATTTTCCTTTCGCTATTAAAAAAAGACAATTTCGGACAACAGGTTGCTTCGAAAATGGGTCGTTCTTCTTTCTAACCTATAATAGAACGACGTTTTTCTGTTTTTTTGGTTTTTGAACTACGCATAATTGTGACTTCTGTGGGATTAAAAAAAAAGTTGCTTCTGTGTTTTCATTCGGACTAATTAAAGTTTCCTTTCCGGCTAATAAAAATTCTTTTTTAACGTCGGTTTTTTTTAAAATAGCGTGACAGAGTGGCTTTTTTCTGCGGAGACCACATTTCGGTTTACCACTCTGTCACGGCGATCTACGGAAAACCAACGCATAAAATATGCTGGTTAGAGAAACTGAAAAATTACATAATATCAATAGATAAGAAAATATGGACGTTTATTCGAAACGAATTGAAAACCGTAAATATTAATACTCCAACGAGATGCCATAATAAGACGAGGGACAGACTATTGTAGGTTAAAAGGAAGAACGCGCCAAATATCGTTAGCTCCTATTTGGATTACTTCTCGTCATCCATTCTTGCATACTCGACCCGGTCACGTGAATTCCGTTTAAATGAAAGAGGAATCGATTCCACGACGATTTTTCTGATAATACGTTATTTCCAGAATTGCCTTTATGTTTTATTCTAGGACTCGAGAAACGCTATAAATGGACGTGTGATTGTATGTTTTTCAGATATATCGATGCATTGGAGAAAACACAACCGTCACGTCTGTTTCCATAAACCAAATTATTTTTATATCCCCGGGATCTGCGTCTTCTGAATTAATGATAAGTTCGAGTACGGTCACCATTCGCCACCCCTACTGAAACTGACCCCTTCGCAACCCTCCGGAATGCCTGTATGTATACCAGCGCTACAGCCGTACAGCATACTCATAGGTATCGGAAAACCGTCACGACGACCAAAATCCACTGGACGTTCACCTATATGGATATATACGAGGGAGATTTTCTCGACGTTTTTCACACCCCACTGTAATCTCCCTACGACGTGTACATCGTCCAGTTCCAATGATACAAGGCAATCGGATTTATAAATGGAGAAATTATCGAAGTGACGGACAGCCGGATAAAACGGTTTGCACAAGTGTCAAAAAAAGGATACATTTTGTTCTGTAGGGCTTTTCGTATAATAACGGCCAAGACGAGATGTCGTTATATCTTTTCCAGGCAAGGGGGACGTTGGAAAGATAAATGTCATCACAATGCATAACTGGATGTGTGCTGTGTCATTTTTTATCTTATAAGGTCACTGAAAAAATAAGTATTTTATTTTTATACGTCTCTGTGTACGTTGATATAAAAAATATTTTTTATTGGTTACAAAGTGAAAAATAACTGGTTTATTGTGAGAGAGGGGGTTGGAGAATTCTATCCCTTCGATACCTGGATAAACAATAAACTCAGGATAATTAAGAAACGGAAAGCAAACAAGACTTTATTGATACATTTTTTTTATTTAGGAGGACGTTTAACAGAGGACAGTTTTTGTTCAAAATTACTTGTTCACTTGTCCTGTAATAGCTGACTCCTCTTGTTATAATCTTCTCGTAAAAATTTAAAAAAAGAGGAAAAACTGGAAAAACAGAAAAGTGGAGGAAAAATGAAGCAGAAAGGAACATCCAAACATTTTTTCAATTTTTTGACGAATTTAAAATCTATTGTTACAAATTTCTTTGTATTTTTGACAGTAACCATTCTTTTTTCATTTTGGATTCTGTTATATGCTGCTGAATAATAGAGCAATCATGAAAAATGGGTGTGGCGTAAATAAAATACAATCCAAAAAAACAATCATTTGGCATGAAGTTTTTTTTAAACCCTTGGATAAAAATGGTTAAAATAATAATATGTTATAATTGTATTTAACTAACTATCTGGCATATCAAATCCTTAACGGTGGACCACTATTTACGCCACATCCTGTATATTACTCAAGTTTATTTATCAAGGGTAGCTTGGCCATCCTAACAAAACTGACTGCAAACATTCTCGATAAATAAATTAATAAAAATCAGAAACAAGCGATAAAAACGACAAAGCTGTCTCAATTGAAAATACAATGTCTGAAAATGTCCTAACGAAGAAATAATAGTAATTACACGTGTTTCGGTGCACCATCAAGAGTTAGTCAAATGGATAGGAGGTCGTACCGACACTTTGTACGCACGAAATATCGTGCTCGCGTCGTCATCAGGAATGCGAGGGTGGATCGTGGTCCCGGTAAAATGCGTGCGCCCGCTCGTTAGCGGAACGTTTTGGGGATGAGATACGGTGAATTTAGCCAGTTAACGAAAGTGTAACGATGCATCGAGTTGGCCGAAGGGTCGGCCTCTAGTAGGCGGCTGTGAGACGAGAGACCAAGGATACGTTATAGGTTAGGTGAATCGAAACCCTCGCTTTCGCAGGGACGAAAAAAAAATGCGATGAGGTTGTCGGGTTGCTGGAGGAGAGAGGATGCTTGGTGGTTTTTCTCGTAGCTCGGTTGGTTGCTTTGAGAAGACTCACGAATAGAGCACCCTTGAGGGCCGTAGACACGCCAGGACTTAGGTTCCCGTCCACAGACACAACGGCCACATGCTCCTATCTACCCCTGACGTAAATGTAACTTATTTTTGCCTAGGCTGTGTTACTCCTCGGTTGGATGATATGCTCAATGCTGATGTGGATACCGTATAGAGTAAAAACCTTGGATTCTGCTGTTTCTACGAACCCACAGCTGGAAGATTCTTTCTGGCTCACTTAACGACAGAAAAGGAGAAAAATGCGGTGTTACATATCAAAATTGGAAGAAATTATTAATATTGGAATATAGGATCATTAAAATTGGGCCCGTGGAAGATTCTTTGCTCTATTTGACTCCTGACGAAATGAAAACAACTCTCGATCGACATTTTAGGTAATCAATGTTCAATGTCATTTTTAGGCGATTTCAATTCAATGAAAATTCACATACTATGATCAGAATGATTTTTCTCGTGGTGATAGTGGAATATGATAATTAGACTTGGATCTTCTTTTCCACTTTACTCAATCAATGTTTGACGTTCCTTTAAGGTTATTTTAGTTCAATAGAATTTCAAATAAAATAATCAAAATCGATTTTGTGGTGATATTGGGAGATGATTGGAATTGGGTCAGCAAAAGAAGCTTTCCTAAATTTGACTCCTGATGAGATGAAAATAAACCCACTTTTGGATTGGCACTGTGTTCTATTAATGTTTGACGACGTTTGAAGACAATTTTGATACAATGACGTTTCCAATCATCAGAATGATCTTTCTCTTGTTGACATGGGAATAGAATCGTTGAAATTGGATCAGTAGAAGATTCCTCTGGTTGACTCCTGACTAAATCAGAACAACCATGCTCCTGGATTGGCACTTTGCTCAATTAATGTTTGATGTCGTCGTTTTTAGTCAATTTCGATACAATGACGTTTCTGACCAGGGTTATCACCCATGGTGATACGTGTACGGACCAGGCAGTCCAGGTTGGATAAACGCGTGGAATACAAGCCCGTTCCATCGAACTCACCAAGGGATTATCGGGCGTTTGGATTATTTAATCCGGTCGAGCGTGTACCTTGTGGCTTGCTCATGTTGGCTGCCTCAGCTGGTACTTCTGCTTACTGGTGGTGCGTTATACGCGAACCTCGTACCAGCGGTCTCGGCGGTAAGGTCTAATGACTTAACCCGATTAGTCAACTGACAGGCTAATACCTGTAGACAGGTACCACCCTCGCAATTCGTGACGCGTCCATCCACAACTTCGACGTGCCCTCGTACGATCAGATCTGGGTTCATGTACACGTATACGTACTGATGAACATATGTACATATATATGTATATATAATTATCTTAACGTCGATTCTGCAAAAAGATTGCAGGTCACAGGTGACATGGTGAATCTGTGCCTTGAGTAGAATGTTATACACTTTATTGGAGGTTGTTTCAACTGATTGAGAGATCATACCGGAAACACATGGAGTTCACGCTCGTAAGGCAACTCATGAAATTTCCCATTTTCGTTGTTTTCCATTTTTATTCCAAAATTTATTTAAATATTCTCCATTTTGGTTATTTTTGATTGTTTTATTTTTAAAAACCTGAAGAAAGGATCCCTCGATCTCCGTACGTCAAGGTTACCAGATAAAGTTTCAGAATCGAAATGAAAAGATCATTTAGTTTCCCAACGATAAAAACTTAAACATCATTGAAGGACACAACTAAATGGAGTCCATCTGGTAAAGATTGAAAAATGGAATACTCAAGTTATCTTTTTAAATATTCACAATACTTTTCAAAAAGACATTCTGCATTCCAGAAATAGGATGATCCAAGGATCAAGCACACGTGGATCTGTATCACCAAGATCTGAGGATCAGTTCTCTTCCAGAAACGTAAATATATTTGCAAGACAATGTATGTGGTTCGGGTGGGCGTATTTCTCGTACACTCGAGACTTAAGGATCGGATGGTGGCTGTCAGCGACGTGTTTAGGTCGGGGATACGTGTACGCCTTATAGGTACAGCTCACAGTGAGCTGCGTTTTGCGAGGGACACGAGGGGCCAATGCCAAACGTGGGCTAACCACGCACGAAAGCTACAGTACAGATAAGATACAGGTACAGAGGGAGACGGACATACCAGTTGGGAAAGAGAGCTGGAGAGACTTTCCTGACTTCGTCGACGACGACAACGACGTGGATCCGTTGGATTGCGGACTCGTTCGTTGAATCCTCGCGGGACAACGCCATCTTGCATGGCGCTTCTCTCTCTCTCTCGAACCTCCCCTGCCCTCCGCACCCTCTTCGATCCCTCTATCTCTCTCCACCTTAACCTCTACCTATTCTCTCCGTTCTTCAACGTACTGGTCGTCACTCGAACCTACCCTGAGATCCTTTCACCCTCTCGCCCCTCAGACACCCCCGAACAACCCTTGCGGTAGCCCTCTTTGCATAAACTCAGGAATGAACGACGACAAAATCGATGCGGTCACCAAGCATCGATTCTTACCTCCAGTTCCGAAATATTTCGGAGTTGCTATTTTCAACAGATAATAGGAAATTACAATTTGATACAAAAATTCTGATAGTATTTTTATTGTATTTGTTTGGGTTTGTTACGTTCTTCGAGAAAAGATGGTTTTTATTTGCCACAAATTTTCGTAATATCTATTTTGTTTGTTTGGGTTTGGGCTTCTTAAAACAAGAGATCATAATTTCTCATAAATTTGCATGATATTTATATCACTTCTGGTTTGAGTTAATTTGAACTTCTTGAAACAGCCGATAAACAATTTCCTACAATTTTTTGTAGTATTTATATTGCTTGTTTGGGTTTGCGTGGGTGTTGAAGAATAGGGGATTACAATTTGCCACAATTTTGCATTGCATTTGTTTCATTCCTTTGGGCTTCCGAGAACAGGAAATTACAGGTTACTAGATATTTGTGCATTAATTATATCATTTGCTTGGGTTTGTTTCGGTCTCCGACTATACGAGATTTTTATTTTCCACAAATTCGCATAGTATTTAAATTTCCGCTATCTTGGGTTCGGGCTTCCTAAAACAAGAGATTTTTATTTCCCACAATTTTGTATAATATTATATCTGTGTTACTTGTTTGGGTTTGTTTGGGTCTTCGAGAACCGGAAACTAAATTTTTTCCTACATCCGCATAGTATTTATATCACTGCTCGCTTGAGTTAGTTTGGATTTCGTAAAACAAGAAATCACAAATTCCTACAATTTTGCATATTTGTATTGCTTGTTTGGGTTTGTTTGGGTCTTCGAGAACCGGAAACTAAATTTTTTCCTACATCCGCATAGTATTTATATCACTGCTTGCTTGAGCTAGTTTGGATTTCGTAAAACAAGAAATCACAAATTCCTACAATTTTGCATATTTGTATTGCTTGTTTGGGTTTGTTTGGGTCTCCGAGAACCGAAAATTATAATTTTGCCACAAATTCGAATACTATTTATATTATTTGCATAGCGAGGTATCGCTGGACAATATATCAGTGTTAATATATATCTCGACGACTGGGATACCGCGTATCGAGCATTATATTTAATTTGGCGACGGTAATAAATATCGTTTAATTAATACGAAAAACTGGTCGCGTTAATAATCGTTGCATTAACCGACGCGAGACACGCCATTGGCGAATGGTCCAGCCGGGGCGCTTATACTATACGTACATGTAAAACTCGCGAAGGGTTATCCCCCCGTCCCCGTCCCGCCACCCTTTTGCCACCGCCTAATTCATCGTTGGGGTACATATAGATTGGCTTATATTATTACGGAGTTTCGTCATAATTAGCACGATGGCCATTTGACAATGATCATACAATGGGATTTTCGTTGGCGCTTTGTCTCTCTCCCTCTTTCTCTGGCTCTCTCTCTCTGTCACGTTCCAATTCACGAACCCCCATAGATCCGTCCTTTTTATGCAATGATACCGACGATTTTAATTATGACAATCGAATAGATTGCTCGCATCGTGATTGTGTATTTTGTTTCGACGCAGGAAAATGGAAAACGGAAAAAACGATCCTGTTGGAGTCGATAAATAATTCACCTCACAGCTGAACATTATCAAACAAATTCAAACAAACTTAAAGAAATTATTTACAAAATAGCAATAATCGAGATATTGAAAATTATCGAACAAATATCGAATTATCTCTATTTGATATCAATTAATTAATGTTAAGAACCCAAACGAACTTATTTTTGGAACGATAATAATCGAAATTCTAAAAAATTATTAAACAAACTCAAAAATAATTATTTGCGAAACATCAATCTTCGAAATATTCGAAACGATCAAACAAACCGAGAAAAAAAAGCATATTTTCGATACAGTGACAATGAAAACATGAAAAAATGATTCCACAAACCCAAACGAACTAATTTTCGATTTTCGATCGAAATATTATAAATAATGAAAAATGACCACCCATCCATCATCATCAAATAAGATACGCCCTAAGTCTCAAAACTGTAAATTTATGTTCTCGTATGCGTCTTTATCAGCGATGACGAAAGACAAGCCAGCGTCCACTGTTGTCCAATATCTCGGACACTACGAGTAGGAAGAGGCGGATGGTAAGGATTCGTGTGTATTTCTCACATTAGTCCGTTTGCACAGGATCGGTAGCGGAGAATAGAGCGAGTGGGTGACACATTGCGTGCAATATCCTTTGTTTGTTTCACGGCTCGGTTGATCTCGTTTCTCGTCGGTTGCTATGAATGCCGCACACTGTATACACATTCCCTGTAAATCTATTACGGTTGGCCCGTGCCAATGTTGAATTTCGGCGGGCAATCATCACCGGAGGGGCGAGAGTAATTGCAAAATTTACGAACATTTGGGGCATCCTGGCAAGTCAAATTTTGGGCAAGCCTGGAATCGTGTTTGCCGAAGGTTCTCATCGTGAAACTGCCAGAATTGTAGTTTGCACAGGCTGATCGTATGTCCGCAATCAGAAATCAACGTATATCACAACAAATGTAGTAACGACACAATCTCGGGTGTGCAGCAATTATGGACGAGAAATAAAGGTAGTTGGTGAGCCGGTCCAAATGTGTACACGTACTCACGTGTATCGTCGCTGGTAGAAATGTTAGTTGGGAAATCGTGGGTAGGTGGTTTGAACGCCGGGTTGAACGCCGGAGGCCAAGAATGCTGGCAATTCCGTCACGCAATAAAGGTTGCCTTTTATCGTTTCTCCTATAGAACCACCGCTTGACCTGCACAGGTCAGTTCAGAATGAATAAAAAAACATTCAGTGGCAAACCGACTATCCTGCGATAAGATAGCACACTTTTCTTGAATACTACATGTTTTTAGAAACGTTGGAAATACCTGTTTTCCAAGTCAGAAAATTTCGTGTTGTTTCTCACCAAGACGAAATTTTCAGACTTTGAAAACGTCAAGGTCTACATGAGACTACTTGATGGAAGTTTTGATACTATTTAACAAAATCTGATTTCTATACTTGGACCATTGTAGTTCTAGCTCCGGTTTCATTTGGACACAGGTCACTGACAGGTCACTGACACAGGTCAGTTCAGAATGAATAAAAAAACATTCAGTGGCAAACCGCCTATCCTGCGATAAGATAGCACACTTTTCTTGAATACTACATGTTTTTAGAAACGTTGGAAATACCTGTTTTTCAAGTCAGCAAATTTAGTGTTGTTTCTCACCAACACGAAATTCTCAGACTTTGAAAACATCAAGGACTACATGAGACTACTTGATGGAAGTTTTGATACTATTTAACAAAATCTGATTTCTATACTTGGACCATTGAAGTTCTAGCCCCAGTTTCAATTGTATTTAAACCTCGGAAACGCCAATCTTTTATATTATTATGATTAGGGGGAATAACAATACTTATTATATGATATCATGACTAAAAATGTCTCCTCATTGGCAGTTCTCATTTTTCTCGATTTCCAACGATTCAATGGTCTTAAGGGTGTACGGGTGAGTGAATTGTTCACCATTTATGATCGCTCGTTGCACAGGCTTCCACCCTACATTTCCCATCGTCACTCACGCCGTCGTCTCGTCTCGCGATCGGTTCCGATTTTCACTTGCCTTCGCTCACGTAAACCCCAAGTCCAAAGCTCGTTCGTAATAACGCTAAAACGCGGTTCATCCTATTTTCATTTAGCTAAGTGTATTAAAAGGGGGAGGCGGAATAAAAAAAAAAGAAAACGGCAACGACCATGCGAGAGTGAAACTGCAGTGGTGTATTTGCTCATCTCCCATCTCTCGGTGCATGTACACCTACTGTATTCCTGTATGTACCGAGAAGAGGAGAGAGGAACGCGATGCAACGAGAACCGAAGGTGGAAACATTTCGACGTGGAATTTTCACGTGAACCAAATGAAATTAGCGACCGCGCCGGGCGAACGTTTCTACCCTCAGTGGAGTGTTACGAAAACCAACGAGGGTTGGTGGGTGCAAGGCTGATGGGGAGGGGATCGGGAAGGGGGGTTGGGTCGGACGTACTACGTATATAATATAAGCTTGTCGGATTTTTGCAAAAGTATTAATACCCATGGCCACAACCGGAAACGGACTATGATCGGGCTTGTAATGCAACCCTTGGGGCTAGTGTGATATGATACATTTGCTTTGCATACGAGAAAGCTCTCTCTAGTGTCCGGACGAGTATGTGTGTATATGTATACTGGTCATCCTATATATGAATACAGGGTAGCCGGAGCAGTGACGTCCAAAAGCAAAAAGATGCCTCGTATTAAGGGCTGTTCAAATCACCCCGGTTTATTGCAATTTTTAATAGTTTGGGGATTTTTAATAGTTTGGATTAAACTGTTTTATTTTTGTTATTTTAGCTTAAAATCGGTTTGGATTTTCTTTTCCTCCGTACTCTGGACATTAGGGGAAATCGTTTTTGGTGATATTTATTTGCCACGATTTTAAATACTAGCTAAAAAACTAGGGTTTACCCAGGCCTTCTGGAACACCAATAAAATTCAGTCGAAAGTTCAAAATTGTTGTTTGAAAGGAATAGTAAAAATAGATCGATTGATAAAAAAAATTTAAGTAGCCATGATACATATGCCTAATTGAGGTACCTTTAAATATAAGACATCAATATTTTACCTGATTTTTGTGCCTTTAAAAATGAAACATAAAAATTTGACCTTTTTTCACTTCTCTGGCCACCCTGTATGTTTATATGTATATGTATATTCTTGTATGTAATTGTGGAATGGAGAACGATGAACATCCAGAGAGGAGCGAGTGAGGATGCGAGAAATAGGCTGATTATTGCGATTCACGAGGACAACGGGCAAGCACGATCGGCAACCGGTCCTCGCAGATACACCGACCCACAGCGAGAATGGAGAACGCGGTTTTCCTGTATTTACGTGTAACGAGCTACAAATACTGCACGAGATAGTAGCCAGTTTCGGTGTGTCGCAAACTACTCGGGATAGCCTGTTGTCGTTTCGCCTAAACGCTCTACCAATTATCGTTTGTTTATCGTCCTGACGACGAGATATATATACATTTTTTTTTTCGATTAAAATTTGGATATTGAAGAAAAACGAGTATTCGAAGCGATTCGGAAAAAGCGAGTCTTGGAGTAAAACATTTTTCCATTTTATTGTCGATTTTCTCAGAAGTAATTAATCTACGATTATTATTTTGCTGATTGATATTTCCATACCTCAAAATTACGTCAATTTAACACGATAACACAAACACAAATCGGTATCTTTATACCGATTTAATACCGGACAGAAATAAAGAATTTTACACAAATCAATAGTGAATTATTTTGTTCAAGTAAACTTTGATCGATCATCACCCTCTACCCTATACATCTTTAAGTCCACCTGATGCATTCCAGCACTGCAAAAGCGATTTATTTACAAGAGTCGCAAAAAATATGTTTTTCTTCATCAAAACCTAACCAGTATTGGTTCACCTTGCCTGGTCGTCCAAATCCCACATGGAACGTCCCCATTGTGATTATTAATTTGTCTAGATAGCGATCCGAAATGAACGCGATCATACGGGCTGAGATAGGAAACCCAAACTTCGATTGACAAGATGGCTCAAAAATCCAAATTTTGATAGTCCAAAACTAAAAATTTCCTAAAGTTTTACGAAATTCGTTTGGGTTTGTTTGGGCTCCTTAGATTTGATTTGAAATCCTTGATTAAAAACAAACCCAAACAAAGCCAAAAAATTTACGAATTTTGTAGTTTCGGTAAATTCAAATTCGGAATTTTGAGCCTTCTGGGCAATCGATGTTCGGGTTTCCTACCTCACCCCGATCGTACGCCTTACGTGAGGATGATGTAGGGGAAGATCAGTGTTTTCAAACAAATAAATGACTCGACGATTCAGTAGACGAATTGACGAGGAAACACAACGGATCTGTAATGATGTTCAGTGAACATTTAATGCCAGGTGCCTGCATATAGGCATCAAGTTTTCATATATATATATATGAAGGGAGAGAAAAGCCTGTGTAGCTGCCCGCACTCGATAGAGTCGAAGGGTTTGCACAAAGGGTCCAGATCGATGATCTTGGACAATGGTACTTGTTACGGAGCCAACGAGATGTCACCGAGCATGAATTAGCGCCGCGGTCGAACTTTTCGATTTCGAGACGGCGGTAAGGGTGAAACACGGACGTACGGACATAAATGGCTGTCCTAGGTAGGGTTGGAGCAGAAATAAGAGGAACAAAAATGAGAGAGGGGGAGGTGAAGAAAAAAACAGCTTCGTATGCTATTAAGAGTTATGGAAGAGTTCTTGGATGAAATCGGTACAGATGCGTGATTTCGTGGGCCCACATGCCGCGCGAATCAACGAACCGGGCGCTAGATTTCATATACATTTACTATCACCCTATCGTTTTTTCTCTCGTTAGGCCCCACTCCACTTTGGCACCGATCTTACCCCAAATTTTTTTGGCCCTCTCTCTCTCTCTGTCTCATTTGTTTATTTTATTCTTTTCTTCTGGCAGATAAAATGTAGGAAAAATAGAGATATAAAATAATTGTTTTTGATGAGAAAATATCGTTTGATTATCGTATGGATAAATATATCGGGATGTTGTGTGAATTCGAATTTGTCTCGTTTGAAAACGATACGAAAAATATTAATTAATAAGCATAAATAATAATACGAAAAAATAAAAATCGATAAGAATACATAATAACTGATGAAAATAACTTATATTCAATAATAACAAATGAGTATGAATAAAAATAAATTGGAATTGATAAAAATATATAACTGTTGAAAATAAGTAATAATCGATAATGATAAATAAGTATCAATGAAAATACACTGGAATCGATAAAAGTATATGATTGTTGAAAATAACTAATAATCAATAATAATAAATAAGTATCAATGAAAATACACTGGAATCGATAAAAGTATATAATTGTTGAAAATAACTAATAATCAATAATAATAAATATTAATTCATATAAGTACGTAAATAAATCAAATTCATACCACAGTATTCGATTGATCAATTATATCAATTTTGCGGCTGATAAAGACGTCTGTGATTTCCGATTTTCCTGAACGTGATGGCGGAAAGACTAGCATAGGTAGATCTTCCTGGCGAGCCGTAGCCGCATACGAACACATGGTCGATGGTTACGGCAGAGTGAATACGTGGGCAACCCTCTGTTTGGATTATGGCCTCGAGTCGCGTTGTGCTCGAACCATCGCGGTGTCTATAAACAGTGCGGAGGATATGTTCTATACATACAAATAGTTTATGGTACACATACTGCGAGGGTAGTACGAGTAGGAAGAGAGCTAGAAAGCGCAGTGCCGAATTTAGCGAAGGGGATGGAGAGCCCATCACGCTCTCGCGACCGCTATGACAGATTGAGAGAGGACGCATAGACGTAACCAACATACAGGAGAAGAGCGGGTGAAAGAGAGCGCTTGCTCGTAGAATCGCGTCCTTTGGTGACCAACGAGGCGTCACGATGTCACCCTACGAACTCTCTCGCAAACCCCGGCCCTCAACTCTCCAACGACACAAAGGAAACCCCACTCCCTGCATCGCACTATCCCTGGTTCCGCGAGGCTTTGATATCGACCAATACCGTAGTATCGATTTTTCAAATCAGATCTGTAGATTATTTGCTATTTCTATTTTTAATGCTTCAATAAATTTTGACAGGAAATCAAATTGTGGTGATTCGCTGTAAGTCCAACAATTAAAAGTCATCAGCAGTGTTCCTGGGTCTGGGAACATTTCTAGGAACCAAAGCCTAGAGGCTTTGGTAAATCTTTAACCCTTAACTCGCCAGTGAAGATTTTTGGTTTTTTTACAGATATTGGTTCCGCGAGGCTTCGATATCGACCAATACAATGGTATTGATTTTTCAAATCAGATCTATGGATTATTTTCTATTTCTATTTTTAATGCTTTAATAAATTTCCAGAGGAAATCAAATTGCGGTGATTCGCTGTAAGTCCAACAATTAAAAGTCATCAGCAGTGTTTCTGGGTCTAGGAACATTTCTAGGAACCAAAACCTAGAGGTTTTAGTAATCCTTCAACCCTAAATTCGCCAGTGAAAGTTTTTGGATTTTTCAGAGATTTTGGAAAGGAAAGAGTTTCAACCAGAAAGATAGAGAAGAAAATAGGTTCGTCAGTAATGATTCGAAAGGAATGAGTTCCATCAAGAAAAAGGTGACCACGGGAAATATTCTAAAATCTTGGCAACGATTCCACTTTTTTGATAAATTGCTGGCTGTCATTTGCAACAGATGATAGAAAAGAATATTGATGAGTTGTCACTACCAAAGCTGTGCTGCATTTTCATCAAGGCAATCTTACATAGCTATCAAAGACTCAGTAATCTGTCTCTCAGTACTGATCGCTTGAATATTTGCCCAAACCACACTTGTCCATGAGCTCCAGTAAAAATAAGTGTGTTCTGTCATTTTCCATTGCCAAAGCTTATGGGGTGAGTCTTATGGTGAATGCTTTCCTGAAATTTCGTCAACTTATTGCGTTTGACGGATCGATCCTACCACAGAACTTTAGCTAGATTACGTCACGCGTCGTAAAAACTTGCGATGTCGATAAAAATAATTTTCATTGGAAGAAGGAGACTCGTAGTCGAACTCTGGTGCCTTGATAATAAGGACGAATATTTCGGTGAAGAGTATATTGTGGCTGCACAACGAGAGTGTCTCCACACCTGTGTGAAATTACGATATCGTTCGGGACAAAAACGCGTCGTTGAAGATACCACGGAGATAGGAGAATGGTCGCGACGATATGCCCAAAACACACGTTAGAGTCATCTAACTGTTCTACCTTATTGAAACGTCGTTTCTACCTTAGCTCTATCTCGTGTTCCATGAAACACAACGCTGTTTTGGAACAGTTGTTACACGGTCGTTGCCGTTTATCCATAACGCGAAATTACATCGGGGACGATTCTCAGAGATGCTCGATTCCCAGAACCATCATTACCTTTTGTTCTCATAGTAAAACAATAACGACTTTTGGTGCCAGAGACTATACCAGGTAGACAAAATACTTCGAACCTCTGGCAATCCTAGATGTTAACTTTTTCAAATCTACCAACACATTTGATGCTATTTTATTCCCTAGGAAATCAATCTGACGCATCAAATGAGTTGATCGAATTTACATTTGGAAAATTTTGCAACTGGTCGTTGGAATCGTTCCTACGTGGATGACCGCTATAAAACTCGCGGTGAATCAAGCCACTTGTTTCAATTGCAAACAGATGTGGAGTTCTCTGTAACATGGCAACTTCACCCGATCAAAGAAGGGCCATCGCTCAAACTCACTTGGGCTCGACCCAATCGTCGAGAGAGTGAGAGAGAAATCGGTTTGGAGTACGAGGCTCCACTTTTCCAAAGCATGGTGATGGAGGGGGGGAAGGCGAACGTATCATCCCTAGTTGTCATCCTGTCAAGGGGAAAGTGGCTGGTGCTCATCGGTGGGTCCACGAATCGGAGAGCGTCAGATTTTAGACCGCAGCACATAGTAGGTTGGACAAGTGCATGGACGGTGTATCGGAGCCACTCGATCTTGCCATTATCCATTTGATATAACGAGTAGAGATAGAGATACCTAGTCGGTTTACTTCGATGGGAAACGAGCCGTGAAGACCACGTCATATGTGCATCTCCGGTTACCATTCGCTGTAGAATGAACGACTCGATGGGAGCTCGAAAACTCATCTGTTCCATCCTAGACAGGTTTATTGTTATCTACTTTTTTTTTCAGAACATGCGGTCTAATGTTAAGGTGGGTAACAATTTCAAGCCAAATGCAAGACTTCTTCTTTGTTCGCGTCTATTTTAGGTTCATATCTCTGGATGATTCGTAGCGTAAGAAAATAATTATACAAAAAATTGACAATGAAAATAAGTATAATTAACAAGTCAATAATAAGCTAAAATTTGCATCGTTGAAATGCAGGACTATCTTGGAAAATATTTTTATTTATTTATTTCAATCGCCAAAAAATTGTTGTTTCTTAATGAAATTGTAAATATCTAGTCGTAATGATTAAAAACTTGTCAACGGTATTTGCTTCCTCATTGAATAAAAATATTAAGAGATTAAACAAAATAATCTTCGATATATTCTAAAAATGAAAACTTCAATGACATAGAAAATTGGCTGAGATTAGAAATTGGAGAGATCGCCCAAACAATGGATAAACTGTTGTAAAAATCGAAAAACGAATACAAATTAATTATTCACTGAGAAAGATACAAAAAATCGATATTTTGGGAAAACCCTGACTCTAAGCTTTTGGCTAAGTCTTTGTTTGACGCTTCCCCGTATTATCCATTTTCCCTATGAGAAAATATCGAAAAATTTCCGGTAGCAGGGGACAATGAAGAAGCTTTGACGCTATTCTTCAATGAAGTGTCAATAAAGACTGGACAACGAATACAAATTGTACTTCAGGTCACCTGCACCCAATAATTGGATGATCCTTCATTCCGGGGATTATCCGGAACCCAATGGCCTCCTGTAGGATCCCTACAAACATCACCCTTCCAGCCATGACTTTCTCGCTAACCCGCCCACTCTTTCCCGATGACTCTTCTTTGGAAGACATTTTTTGGTTTGGGTTAAGGCATTCGTGACGACCTGGCGAACGCCACCAGACTCGGGGCTCGAACGGGCGAACGGAAGCCCACATAAGGTAGAGGTATAAACGATCCTTTCGAGGAGTCTCGGGGGGATTAAAGCAGGAAGAAAAACGAGAAAATATACTCTTGGACCATCGGCTCCCCGACTCCGCTGCCACGCCCGCTCTTTCCTAACAGGCAAATAATGTCGCGTTGTACTTACAATGAGACAAAATCATGAACCCTAATACCTTTACGACCGTGAATAAGTCAATTTTCATGGTGCTTTATGACGTTGTGGTTTTCGATTTGTATGCCCCTGTATTTTTCTACCCGAATATATTCCAAGAGACTATAAATTTTACATTTCCAACAAGCCACCAACGTTCCCAGTGGGTTGCAAATATTTCAATGACCATTTCGCGATTTTCGATTTAAAATGGCTAAACTTCCTTATTATTTTTGTTGATTTAAAAATAATTTTATCATCGAAGTCGAGATGTGAATTTTGACTAGAAATCGCTGAGATGTGTTAAATTTTGTAACTGCTTCAATGACAACTTCTTTTGCCGATTTTAACAAAAATGTAAGGTAATGCTATTTTTTTCTTGATTTTTAATATTTTTATTTGAGAAGATTCGCTCACTCTATTTTCTTGATATTTTATAACTTAATATTCGAAGATTTTTTAAAAACTTTTTCTCAATGTTTAACGATCTTATATAAGAATATTTACTAGGATGTTCGTCCCTATATTTAATTATTCAGTGTTTTGCACTAAGTTATTAAATATATATGTTAATAAATGAAATAAGTTCTAGATTTTTTTTCGTTGTAACACTTTTGACCTGAGAGCTGTGAATTTTTGTACAAGCTTGGGTCTTCGTCAGTAATAGAAAAATCCATAAATCAAAAAGAATCCTCGCTACCGTACACACTTCTTCATCCAAACTTAACAGGCAAATAATGTCTCTTTGTCTAGACAACGCATAGACATCATGCATCCTAATACTTTTACGAGCAGATGAAGCAAATTTTTCAAGACGTCTCGCGACACGGTGTCACTCGAAAAATACCATACGACGATCATGGGGGTACTGAGGTACGTATTTTGTATTTCGTTTGCCAAGAACGAGGAGACTTTACGACTGGAACGAATGGCTTGTCGCGCCCACCTTTTTTCTCGTCTCATCCCATTCGTCTCGGTCAACTCTTTCACAACCGCGTATCCCAGCTAGGGAAGACACCCCCGAGAATCACCATAGCAAGTATAACAAGCCTGGCGAGAACGTGGATTATGGCGTTTTTCATCGCGAGAGATTTTCAACGGGGACAGACAAATTTCAATTTCCCATTTTCTCATCTCGTCCCAACTCTCCTGGAAAGAGCATTTTTCTTTTTTCCAATCCTCCGGAGAACTAGGCCGAATTGGCAATTATTGGAGCAAGTCCATCTCGTAAATCGATCGTTGACCATTTGATTTTCTCTACGTTCGATATAAAAATATCATCGAAAAAACTGTCTTCCAAAACGAAAAATGTAATTTCCCCCTAGAGTCTCCAATCCTCAACCATCAACGATCCACCAACTTTTCTCCACTTTCAAATATAATTATAACGATCGGTCTCGTTCTTTAACATCTGGAAAAAAGCTCCAGCTCTGACTTCAGGCCTTAGCATATTCCGACAATTAAAACCCCCGTATAAATCTCACCGGGGCTCTCAGGCACCGATTTAGCATATTCCGACAATTAAACCGAGACTCCCTGCCTTGTCTTTCACTTTATTTTCCTGTAGCTTTTTTTTTCCTCTCGAAGATTCGCGACATTGTAGATTCTCGCCTCATTCGCGACCGGTGAATCTCTCGACGCAATACGATGCAAACTTTCCCTCTTTCCATCCAGAATTACTTTTATTATATTTAAAAATTATGAAAACGCTGAAAAAGATTACCAACTCATTCTATCTACGCAGGGTTGTCTACCAGGACATCTGATTTGATGGTTGATGCTCGGACCTCTGCAGAAAAATGCAATTATTCCCAAAGATTGCTATTGGGGTGCATATAGCGTATCTTTGCGATAGAAATTAAATTCTATATAAAGGCTGACCTAAAATAAAAATGGAATCAATCATTATATTGATACACACTGCTCACCATTTTTATTGTATGTGCTCTTTTATCCTTTCTATTCTGGATTTTTGGTAATCTGTTTAGAAAATTGAAATGTCCTAAAAATATTTCATTTAATAAAATTATTTTGTTTCGGAAAAAAGAAACGTCAAATTGTTATTTATTTATATTATTATACTATTTTCATTTATCATGATTATTATTATTATGATCGTCATTATTATTCATTATTATTATTATCACCATAATTATCATCACCATCCCTATTTTTATTATTATTATTATTATTATTATTACTTGATTATCAGGAAATCTGATTTGTTGGCTGATAAAAAGACCTTCGTAGAAATATGAAACTATTTCCAAAGGTGTTTTTCCATTGGGTTTTACAAAATGTCTTTCACGGGGAGGAGTTGTTACTTCAAAGGCGGTTCTTGACGCATTACAAACATTAATCTTGCGAGAAAAATCATCGGAAAAGAAGATTTTTGAAGTAAAACGTGCGAAGGGTTAACATTGGTGATTTCTTGTTTGTTCATCCTCCAATGGCGATTGGAGGAGGATAAAAACGAGAAAAGAAGGAGCATGACCGAGACATAATACAGAGGTGGAAGGTGTAGCCGTTGAGGGATGCAGGGAGGGTTCGAGGTTTCCGGAAAGACGAGGTTTAGGGTAGATAGGGGCGAAAGTCAGCGCACAGCCCCTTCGGGGGCCACTAGCCGCCTTCGTGCCTCTCCACCACTTCAAAAACTCGTGTTGCCGAGTCTGCTGAAAGCTACACGCTGAGAAAGACAGCGAGATACCTAACTTCACATATATCTAGTCGTATAGTCCACACCCTCGCCCTCAAAGACCGCTCTCACCTTTTCACCCTCCCGGAACCATCCTCATATTACTATCTCTCCCACAATGTCCACAACATGACACTGAAAAATAAAGTTTTTTAAAAAAATACATTCCCACCAGCTTTTACGAAATTTTGATTTAAAAAAATGGATATTTAATTCCCAAAAATGACTTATCCATTTTCTAGAATCGAGATTTCGAGGGTGAAGGTTTTTTTTGTAAATCATGAATATAGTATTGTCAAAGTTAGAAGAAAGTTAGAAGAAAGTTAGAAGAAAGAATATAGTATTGTATAGTATTGTCGATCGTTGCAAACGAATCAGCCTTCAATGTGACTGCTGAAAGAATTCGCCGATTTCGGATAAACTAGAAATCAACCACGATAATCAGTTATAAAAATAATGAATAATATATTGATAATAATATGATATCAGAAAATTATTAATGATATATAATAGTAAACAAAATAATGGTAAAGATATAATAAACAAGAAAATAAAAAATCGTATACCTAATAATATAAATGATATGTAAAAATTTGATATACATAAAATAATAAGAAAATACAGCATTTGGAAATCGAATAGTCAGTTCTTATTTTGCACCCACAGGAAGGAAAGAGACCAGTTTAAAGAGAACGAAAAAAACATCCTAATCATTTGACAGTTGATTGAATATAGTACTATGTAATAAACTTAATTCTGTCTTGATGGTGTTTCTTATTTGCTATGTATATTTCTACATCACAATGTTCTTATACATAAGACATATAATTGCTGCGTTCGATGCGTTCGAACTTTATTAATAATCTTATCAAAGACTGACGTACTTGCGACTAATAGCAGTTGGAAGTAGCTTTAGTCAGAGATTCTAGAAGTTTACCTTTGACGGGGTTGGCACTCGAGCTTTGTGAGGTTCGATGCTGCTGGCATCGGAGAGCATTGGTGCAGCGAGAGTGGCACCATCATAGCCGTACGTCCCGAGGGCCCAGTGTACTATGGCGTGCTCTAGCTCGGTTAGAGCCCTTCAGGATTCGTTCGTGTCCCTGGACCAACTGTCGTTTGCCTCATACGAGCTGGCTACATACGTGACCGTAGTTCAATGAGCACGAACAACCTTGATACTTCGTCGTACGAATCCTGATAAGAAGTACCTATCTCTTGAAATATCAAAAGTCTTTCCGGCATCCAATGTGAATTCATTTTTCACTTGGACTTTCACCTTGTCATCATGAATCTGATATTGTCAGGCTTAAAGGTAGATTTAGTAAGAATACGGTGATAAGATGTACATTAAACGTTTTTTCATTAATCTACATTGGTTATCTTAATTTAAATTACCTGGGCCAATCCAATTTGAATTACCCAAGCCTAACCTACTTTTGGTAATTCTGTACTTTGGAGGCTTTTTCGAAAAATTATCCCCGATTTTGTTGTTGCTGATAAATACCTTAATTTTGTTATAAATAATTATATTATTGATGCAGAAGAAGGTTCCCGTCAATTTTAAATTCTGTCTGTTGGGTCAGTTATACTACACAAACAAACGAAAATAAAAAGAAATGACAAAATTGTAAAACATGGTCATAAAAAATTCAATATTGATAGCAACCTTTTTCCGAATCAACAATATCGTTGTCTATCTATCGCTGAAAATAAAGCTACATATCGGTAAAATAAAATCAGGGACCATTTTTCGAAAAAACCGTCAATGTACAGAATTACCCTACTTTTAATTCTAATCTAATCCAATCTTAACCCAACGGAAAACTTCGAATCGAATCCCACTTAATCCTAACTTAACTAAACCCAAACCGAACGTACCATTTTGAATTCTAACTAAATCCAATTCAACTTGACTTAACCTAATCTTAATCTCATTTTTATTTTCAACGATAACATACCACAGCTAGCCTTATCCTAACCCAATGTACAATTTTAATACAAACCAAGTTTACAAATCAAATGATAACTTGAATTACCCAAGATAATTCTAAATTCTCAAAACTCAAAATTTCGATTTTATAGAAAGCATGGACAGAAAATGCTTCGGTACAGTGTGAAAAAGCGTTATGGTTTGATCTCAAATTTGGATTCGTACATGTGCTTACGATCTTTGGGAGAGGGTGACTGAACAAGCCCACATCGTATATGTACGAAGGGCTAGGATGTTCGTGTGCGTAGGTTAATGGACATAACCCGGAGGAGCAAAGTTATGATGGTTTATGAATACCTCCGTAACGAATGCCTCGGACTAGCCCCATGAAGGTTCGTCTCTCTATCCTCGATGAATAGGGTCTCGCGTGTTACGAGCTTTCCAACGCTCAAACTATAACGCGCGTGATTTTCTATGCTGCAAATTGTTTTACGCCTATAAGCACAACCTGCTGTGAGGAGAGTGCGAAAGGTCGTGGATGTGTGACAGTTGGCGCAGTAAAAACGTAATGACGTCCTTTTTTTTTGTTGCGTCTCCCTCGTACCCTCGATCGAAGTATCGACATTTTCAAGACACGTTGAAACGACATCGAAAAGGGGACATCGTCATTTTCACATATTGAGTATTTCGTTTAAGATTTTCTTGGGTTGGGCCCAGCAAACCCATATGAATCAACAACGACAAATCCGTTTCCATTTTTCAGGCATTTCCTTTAGTTTTTCGTGTATTCTTTTGGGTTGATAAAAAAGCCAATTAAACCCAAACGAACCAACAATTAGAAATCACCGTTTGTACATTTTGGGTTTTTTTAGGGTTGTTTCATCCAATCCAAACAGTCGGAAACGAATTGGATATTTCGTTTGGCCTAAAAGTGCCCATATCTTCTCGTGGACTTAGTTATCGTAAGGCATGATAATTTGGTGACGTATGCAGAGGATACGTATATGGAATAAACGTAGAATAGATCTAGAATGACATATCGTTGACACCCACAGTGGGGGAGCTCGGCGGGTGCCAATTTGTAAAAGGAGACCCCACGCGGTGCACCCAAGCGTACTCGACACTCTTGAGTGTAGTTTTGCTACAGGCCGACGCCCCGTTTAGCCCGGGGCACAATATGCTCGGGCACTTGATTAAAACACCATGGCACCATCATCCGGTACCTAAAATGGCCTGGCAGTGGTGGAACAGCTTACGGGCTTGAAACAATCGCCTGCGGATTGAAACAATTTGGTGGGGTTGAGCGTTGCAATAGTCACCACTTGCAGGCATCGAGTACACTATCGTACAAAGCCCAAAATGGAATACGATGGCTGATCAAGTTTCTTGTATTAGGTCTGCTATTCTTTCTTGTTAGGAGATTCATTGTTCATTATCGTGCAACTGCAATCGAACAAAAGTTGGAAGAAAAGTTGAAGACGATCTATCGTTTTAGGGTTTAGTTTTAAGATCTTTAGTTTTAAGGGTTATTGAGGGAGAAACCACATTAGGAGTTGCAGAATTTTCATTGCATAAATCTGTATCTTAACTGTCTAAGAATATGCTGTAAAAATTTCAAAGCGAAATCCATATTCGCAATATCAATGAAATTAAGTCAAAATTTGATTAAATTCGAATTAATTCTTTCCACCCAAAAAAATTCCAAAAAATCAGTATCAAACAGCCTCTTAATGTGGTTTCACCCCTTCAGTGGTTAGTCTATTGTGGATATTACAAAAAATCGTTTGTTGCTGGAGGCAAACTCAAACCTAAACCCAATCAAACAAACAACTCCTCTTCAACAGAAATTGAAGAGAAGACTACAACAGGTGGAAATGCTGATTGTAGAACTAATAGTAAATATAAAGTAAAACAATGAGAAAGAAAACTACCCAAGTGAAGCAAAATCTTTGATACAACCTCTATCACAAATGGATTACACCATACTTTTACCAGCAATAGATAATACTTGTGCCCAGTGTCCTGATTCTTTAGAACTTGAATAGTCAAAAGCGTCGACAAGTGCACAATCCATTGAAAATTTATTTACAAAAGATCACGATGAACTGCATCGAGGTATCGGCGAATGGCATATAAGATCCGGGGTGATCGGTATTCAAGGTTGATGGACAATCCATCCTCGTTTTCGTCCACTGTGCTAGGGCCATACATCGTGGCCATACGGTTCACTGCAGCGTGTAATATGATGTAGTGGCGTATTGTATAGGATGCTTCGGTGCTGGTGGCGCACAATAGTTTCGTTGGGAGGGTATGCCCCGACAGATGGAAGTGTTAATAATTGATAGTCGCGCCCCCCTTCGTATCGATACTCCGTGCGCAAGTTATGCGGGGGGGGGGGGGGGGGGGGGGGGACTTTTTTCGGTCCACAGTAAATATATATCTTTCCATTGTAGGATCTACCCCTAACGAGAGTTTTCGCTTCGAGTTTCAATTTCGTGTTCAGAGAGTATCTACCACCAGCTTCAAGAATAGCATAGGAAAGGCATAAAGAGACATCTGAGATTCTAACGAGCAGCGAAGATGGTACACTTCGTTCCGAAAGGGTCGAAGTTTCGGAAGGTACTATTCCTCCAGAGTATAATAGTGACAGTTTTGCAACTGTGATACTTGTCAGTAGGGATGATGGTCGAAAGTGGATGAATTAAAAGACGATGCGCTTAGTAGATCTAGCCCTACGGTATCTCCGCTGGTTTTGCGGTTCCGTAGGGTTCCAGCGGTGGTCTACCGCACATAGGGTTGGTAAGCATCAGCAATGGTGGAGAACAAGCAAAACCGAGAGAAGCTGGCAGGTTGGGTACGCGCAGTCCGGCGACCGCGAGAGGGCAGCGACATAATGGACACATTAGTGCCCGGCCTCCAGTTTAATTAGTTTACATTACGGTCGCATCGTCACCAGGACCAGGCAATGGCAAGGGATGGCCCAACGGCTCATCCTACGACCCTGTATACGCGTATAAACCCACACGAATCACGCTCAGCAGAAGGGTGGGTGACCGTTGATTAATCGGGAAAGTTTGATGCGAGTTGACGTAGACGCTAATCACGCCTCGTAATCGAATAATACTTGGTTCATCCTCGAACTTAGCCTATCAACCGGCTGATCTTTGATGCCGATCCATTTACATATATGCACACCTGAGACACCCTGAGGAGTCCACCTTTGAAGTTCTGCCGAAAATCGAAAAATCATCGGATTTGATTTTTAAAAAAAGCATTTTGAAGAGAAAATCATAACAAAGAGATTGAGCACTGGGTGGAGTGTCCA